>BQNB010058728.1:0-37638 GCA_026074375.1 Tanacetum coccineum
GGAGAGATGAAAAGGTGTTTTTGCTGAAATTAGGAAAATAAACCGTCCATATTCATATGTGATTTTAAAATTTTTGGCTCCAAATTTTAATTTTTTAAAAAAAGTTAAATTTTTTGAATTATTGATAATTTGACATTGATTATTTAAATTTGGCGCTCAATTAAAGATGTAATCTTTTATCATTAAAAAGGAATGTGTGACTATATGTTTATTAACAATTTAAATTTATTTTAAAAAATAAAATTTTATGACAATTAACATATTAAAAAGTGGTAATCTTACATGTTATACTCATCCATATAGTCATAATACCAATTGATTCTACCAAAACATCTATCTAATACAAAATTTAAAAAATTTAAATTTAAATTTAAATTAAAAATTTAGAAAATTTAGAAATACGTTACCAACATACCGAACCGAGCTGCCCCGTGAACACCCCTAATAGGACCCATATGATGTCAAATACCCATTAATGAATGTGACTAGTGATATCCTAATGCACATGACCCATATGTTAATTACCCATTGTCACCAGTCATGGATGTGTCGTAACATGACACTCTAAGCAACTACAACCCAATGTATATGACCCATATGATGTCAAATACCCATTAATGAATGTGAACAGTTATATCCTAATGCACATGACCCATGCCTATATGAATTAGCCATAATCACCGGTCATGCATGGGTTCCATTACAATATAAGACACTACAACCCAATGCACATGACCTATGATCCATGTTAATTACCAATTGTCACCAGTCATGATGTGTCGTAACATGACACTCTAAGCAACTACAACCCCATGCATATGACCCATATGATGTCAAATACCCATTAATGAATGTGACCAGTGATATCCTAATGCACATGACCCATGATCGATGACCCATATGAATTAGCCATAATCACCGATCGTGCATGGGTTCCATTACAATATAAGCCACTACAACCCAATGCACATGACCCATAACCCATGTTAATTACCAATTGTCACCAGTCATGGATGTGTCATAACATGACACTCTAAGCGCAACTACAACCCAATGCATATGACCCATATGATGTCAAATACCCATTAATGAATGTGACCAGTGATATCCTAATGCATATGATCCATGATTGACCCATATGAATAATTAGCCATAATCACCGGTCGTGCATAGATTCCATTACAATATAAGCCACTACAACCCAATGCACATGACCTATGACCCATGTTAATTACTAATTGTCACCAGTCATGGATGTGTCGTAACATGACACTCTAAGCACAACTACAACCCAATACATATGACCCATATGATGTCAAATACCCATTAATAAATGTGACTAGTGATATCCTAATGCACATGACCCATGACCCATATGAATTAGCCATAATCACTGGTCATGCATGGGTTCCATTACAATATAAGCCACTACAACCCAATGCACATGACCCATGTTAATTACCCATTATCACCAGTCATGGATGTGTCATAACATGACACTCTAAGCAACTACAACCCAATGTATATGACCCATATGATGTTAAATACTGAATGTGACTAATGATATCCTAATGCACATGACCCATGATTGACCCATATGAATTAACCATAATCACCGGTCATGCATAGGTTCCATTATAATATAAGCCACTACAACCATGTTAATTAACCATTGTCACCAGTCATGGATGTATCATAACAGGGAGGTCGACCGATACTCACCGATTAATCTCGCTTAGAACGATTACAAGCTACAAGCAGGTCGATCGCCCGACTATCGATTCGCGATTTTTTCAACCTTTGCTACTATTACATTAAATTTTGGGGTAAACAATTAAAAAAACTTTTATTCACAACTATTATCGTGGCTAAAAGTATTTTCCCGATTAATCCCGCCTAGAATGATTACAAAAGATACTGGGAGGTCGACCGCCCATCTATCAATTCACGATTTTTGCAACCTTTTCTATATTATCGTGGCTAAAGGTATTTTCTCTTCGATATTTTCGTGAAATATTTCGTAAAATTCATGATAATGTATTCCTCCAAAAATTTCATGAATCATATTCCCCCAAAAACAACTCCTTCTATCACCCGCCACAACTCCCTCTCATCTCACCACAAATCCTGTCACCACCACAGCTCTCATCACGTTACTCTCTCGTCAATCGTTGTCACTCACCCACCACTCCCGTCACCACTAGTAAGTATTATGTTCCTTTTGTACACATCGTTCTAAAAAAACCGTGTTTATGATTCTGTAATTGAAAATGTCTTGATTATGCTGTAATTGAACATTTGTTTTGAGATTTCTTCTTGTAAATTATGTCATATTTCTTGGTAAAATTAGCTAGTTAATTGGTTAAAATATATAAGTAGCCCTGTTAAGCCTATTACCACATGAACATAGAACCAGAATTAGGACTAAATGAATTAGGGTTCCTGGATGGGTGATATTTACAAGGGGAATGGGTGGTTGAAAAAACTATAAATTGGCCTCAACCAACTATCTTAATTGAAAAAATAAATGTCAAGTTACCAGAATCTGTTCTTATATTGTGAGTTTATATTGGTTTTTGTTCACCGGACCTTTAAACTAACGATGGGGTGACCTGCAGGGACACATTTATAAACATGGACAAGTCTTGGATGGAAACTAATAGGATCAGCAAATCTTATGTTGATGGAGTAGCAGCGTTTACTGATTATGCAGTACACAACTTGCAGAAGACGGGGAACATCGACCCACGAGTTAATAAAAAACATATTTACATTCCATGTCCGTGTACCAAATGTTTAAACCACATAGAGCATAAAGTGGAGGAAGTGCAGTACCATTTATACAGACATGGGATTGATATAAGCTACACAAAGTGGACTAAACATGGAGAAGAGGATGAGCCATCAATAAGTGCCCCAAAACCTGTTAATGCTACAACAGAGTTTGTTGACGACATGGATTTTGCTTATATTCCAACAGATGGCCCAGCAACAGTAGAAATGGTTAATGCTACAAAAGATAATTTTGATGTGGATGACCTTGTCAAGTTTCAAGAACTATTATTAGACGCAGAGAAGCCTCTTTACGAAGGATGTCCTGACTTCACAAAGTTGTCCGCAATAGTTAAACTACTCAACTTGAAGGGTAAATACGGAGCTTCTGATAAGTTCTTCACTGAATTACTAGGCTTGATAAAAAAGATGCTACCTGCTGGTAACGAAATGGTGGAAAAAACTTATCAAGCCAAAAAAGTTATGAGATTGATGGGATCAGGATACAAAAAGATACATGTATGTATCAACAACTGCCTTCTTTACTGGAAGAATGACAAGGATCTGACTGCGTGTCGAACTTGTGGGACATCAAGATGGAAGGTGGATAATAAGACAAAGAAAGTGTACGAAAACATTCCAGCAAAGGTAATGTGGTACTTTCCAATCATACCAAGACTGCAACGACTATTTAAGATAGAAAGTATTTCAGAAGATTTAAGATGGCACGCGACACGGAGGATAACAGATGGTGTGTTACGTCACCCCGCAGATTCACAGGCATGGCGTACCATAGATGAGAAATTCCCCGAAATCGCTGAAGATACAAGAAATCTACGGCTAGGAATATCGGCTGATGGGGTTGACGTCAACACGGGAAACAGGCATCACAGTGTATGGCCAGTTTTAACTGTCATATACAACCTTCCTCCATGGTTGTGTATGAAAAGAAAGTTTATCAACCTTTCGGTATTAATATCGGGATACCCGGGAAATGATATCGATGTTTTTTTAGAACCGTTGGTTGATGATCTACATACCTTATTCGAGACAGGGGTTGATACGTATGATGCTTCCACAAAAGATAACTTTAATCTACGTGCCTTGTTTAGTCTTTAGATTTTAAAAGAGTTATTGTTAATTTTCTTTGAATTCAGTTGTAACTCTCTTTCACGTTATGTAATTACTTTTTTTTAGTTAATGATATATTTAATTCTTCTCATTAATCCTTAGTCACATAAGTCTAAAATTTACATCATAGAATTTGTAAATGACTCATAAGCTAATAATAAGCTCATTTTCAGCTCTCACTAGTCTATAAGCTAGTGATTGAGCTTGTTTAATTCAGTCTTAATAAGTATTTAAATCATAAAATCAGTTAATCCTATTTACCTTTGCTTTTGGACTTATGAGCTTTTGGAAGGAGAGCCAGTTAAGGAAGGGCTCTCAAGGACTTATACTGGCTTATTTCTAATAAGCCAGAGCTGTTGATTAAGCTCAATTGAGCCTTAGCTTCTGTTTAGCTGAAGCTTAAAGTAAGTCTTCATTTAATTTCTTAGGTTCTTTAATATTTAGTTTAATTTATGCTTAATAGTGTAGATTTGTTTAATAGCTTAATCTATTTGCTTATTAGTGCTTATTTACCTTTATTCTAGCTTATTAAGTGTGTTTGATTATCTGTTTTTAGCCTTAAGCATGTTATAGATCTTACGTATTTTCATTATGTCAGAAAATCTATAAAAAACAAATAAAATATTTGTAAGCTTAGCTAGATCTCTTAGGTTTTGCTCTTAAGTAGGTTGTGAATTATGTTTTGATAAGTATAGTACATAAGCTGTTTTCTCAATATGAGTAATTAGGACTTGTAAGCTAGTTTTCAAAATCAAAAGCTATTTCAAAAAACTGTCAATTCTAAAAGGAGTGTTTGGTTTAGCCAGGTTTGACCTCAAAAAGTCAAGTGAACTTTGAGATTTCTTTTTGGTTAGTTGAATCAGCATATTTGATTAGGTTTTGAGTTATTTTGAGTCATTAGTTTAAGCTTATAATCATTTTGAGGCTTAATATTTTCATCTCAGCACCAGGGGACTTTTTCCCTTTGTCTTTGCTTGTGCAAATTTGAACCAAGCCATACAAGGCTTGGTTATTACTTGTTTTGTGTTTTTGCACACTCAATAAGAGTGTTAAGTGCAGGTTTAACCTCATTAGGTGCCTGCATTTGTGCTTGGCTTTGCCATTTGCATCAGCAGTGGTAACTTACTACTGCTGTCATTATTAGGTTTCATTTTAGCTAGAAAACTTAGGCTTAGGTTTTAAAATTCAGTTTGCTCTTAGTTTAGATATAGCTTTAGATAGATTAAGCTTTATTTTTTAATTTCTAGCTCAAATTCTTAGGTAAATTTGCTTTCAAATGTCATCAAAATCTAAAAAAACTATATAAACAATAGTATAGTTAGTAGCTTTTGTTATCTAGAATTTTAGCTTATAAGTTTTGGTTTTATGGTTGTTAATAGTAGCTTATAAGTTGAATGTTAAGTGTGTAAAAACTCTGCTTCTGTCATTGGCTTATTGTGCATTTGAGCTTAAGCTAATTTTGAGTTTTTTATGCTTAGTTTTGAGTATAGCACTTTGATCTTTAAAGACTGCTAGGTTTTAAGTGTTAATAGCTTGAGTATCTTTTAATTTCTAGCTTGTAGGACTTCTCATGGAATCTTAAAAAAGCCTTTGGAATTCAGTAATTGAGTTGTATTTTTAAGCTTTTGGCAAGATTTTTAAGTCAAAATATGCAAAAGTTGCTCAAAAGCTTATTAATGTTGAACAGAATCTTCTTTATAAGTCTTTTGTGTCTTAATTGTCATTTTCAGCTTATGCTTGTTTTATATATAAATGTTTTAAATTGGTGCTTATAAAATCTGTTGCGTTTTAGTTTGAGAAATAAAAAGATAGCAAAAATGGGGTTGCCTGACCTCGAAACCAAGTACTCTCTCTTATAAACCATACGTTTTTCCATTGTGCTCTCAATAGCTCATACGTGAAGCTATTGACACCAATCCCATTCCTATTAAGTTTACGTCTGTGGTTTATTCTGCTTATTCCTGGGCTTATTAGTTAAGATTTTTAGTTGCTCTCAATTTTCCTTAGTTCGTGTTATAATCTAGGATTTTTACTAAATTTTTCATAATTTTTCATTTAATATTTTATTTTCTACAATTTTTCTTAAGTTTAAATTTTTGAAAATAGATAACAAATAGAAAAAGTTTCAGAAAAATACAAAAAAAAAATACTTTTTAGTTTTATAAAAATTACTTTTAGTTTTACATTAATAAAAATCATTTTCAACTCTTTTAGATTTTTATTCTCATTTTTGAGCTTTTAATTTTAATTTTAAAAATAGGATTTTAATTTTAAAAATAGTTAAAAATAGTTTTCTGAGTTTTTATGTTATTTTAGACTTTTCTAAGTTTAAAAATCATTTTTCTCAATTTTTAGGACTTAATTTTCTATTTTCTAGGATTTAATTATATTAAATTAGTTTTTAATTCATAATAAATTCAAAAATTATCAAAAAAATATTTTTCTTTTTCCTAAAATTTTCTTTTGTCTTATTTCAGGTTTAGAAATTTAGTTTGCAATTTTAAAGTTTAATTTTGTCTTATTTGCTTAATTGTCGCGTTTTTTTTCCCGTCAATTGTTTAAGTGTTTAATTGCTTTTAATTGTTCATTTTAATTGTTGCTTTTATTTAGTAGTTATAGATACTCAAAAATATCTTTTTTCTCATTCAAATCATAATCCAAGCTAAAGCAAGGTTTCAATTTCACAAGTCGTTGGGGAAACGACCCGGGTGATCATTCTTCCCGGTTAAATATACGTATTATATATTATATATATTTTTTAGAGTGAGCTTTTCTTAAGGGAGACTTTATGAAAGTTCTTAATTGCTCTTTTGGAATACTATATTATTATATATTTTATTGTGTGTTTAAAACTTACCAATCAATTTTTGGCGCCGCTGCCGGGGACTTGTGTTAAAGATTCCGTCGTTTACGTTTGTTGATTTTGGTTTGAAGATCCTTTCGTCCTCGAAAGTTTCATTTTTGTTAAATATTTCAAAAATCCAAAAAAATTAAAAAGTAAAAAAAGTAAAAAAAAAATTCTTTTTCTTTTTAGTATAGTTATCATATAAAAAATCAAAAATAAATAAATATATAAATAAATAAATATATAAAAAAAAATTCCTTAAAAAGAAATAAAATACACAAAGTTGGTAAAAGAACACCAACATATAATACTCTCAATCGAGGTATTATCATAAATAAGTTCCGGTTGAAACTTGAAAATGTTCAAATAATCAATCTAAGATTGTGTAAATTGCCTTTTGTGTCACTTCCGTGGTTACGGCTCTCATCATTAAGAAGAAATTTTATAAGTAGTTACCGTGATGTAATTCGATTATTTGGTTTAATTGGTCTTCCGGTGTATTCGTCTAAATGATTGTTTCAAAAAAATTCAAATTTTCAAAAATCCAAAAAAAAAAAATTAGTGTAATTTTTGTTTACTTTTTAATTTCTTTATTTTTAGTGCATGCGCACTCGATCTCAAACTCGTAATCGAAATCGTCGACAACAACAAATAACAACGGTTATTGTTGAGGAACCCGAGTTTCCAATGGCCGACAATCGTACCATGGCTCAAATGTTACAATGATCTATCGTAGGGATATCGAAGATGCAATTGTTGTTCCACCGATAAATGCAAACAATTTTGAGCTTAAACAAACTTTGATTAATCTTGTTCAAGGTAATCAATTTACGGGTAAACAAGACCCTCATAATCATCTTCGATTTTTCAACAAAGTCACTTCTACGTTTAGACATCCCGAAAGTTTCCGAAAACATTCGATTAGCTTTTGCTTTTTCCTTTCTTCCTCTCGAGGTGAAGCCCGGACTTGGCTAGATAGGAAACCAACCTCGATTGATTCTAACGTGGATGATCTTGTCTCGCAATTCATTTAAAACCAATTCTTTCCACTCTTCGAAAACAACTTTCTTAGAAATAAATCACTACTTTCATACCAAAAACCGATTGAAACCTTCAACGAAGCATGGGATTGTTTCAAAAGACTTCTTCGCAATGTCCTCATTCATGGTTTCTCAGATTACACCAACTTGATGCGTTATAAATTTCTTTTGAATACAACGATCAAGATTTGCTTTAGATTCCGTCCGCGGGTGGAAGTTTTCTAAGATAAGATTCTCGTGATGGGTTTAGCCATTTTAATTGAGAGTAAATCAGGGTTCGTTATTCAAGAAGCCGTGCGATTGACCAAGAGGTGCGTATGTAATGCTCCTCTTTCTACTTCTTTCATCTTCTAATCTTTGAAATTTCAACAACTCTTCACGCTTCTCTTGAAGAAAAAATGGATATTCGAATGAGCCGATTAGAAAAGATGATAGTGAAAGAATGTTACGACTCCTGCTACCGTCAAAGCAGTCGAGGAAGTTTGTGTCACATGTGGTTCAAATCATAATTTCAACAATTGTCCGTTAACAAGAAATGATTTTCCCGTTTTTCATGATAACATTCATCAATTCCAACAAGGCCGCCGCTGTTGGCAATTTTGTTCAAAGGAAACCTCCTAATTTGGCAAGTCAAATGAGACCACCCGGTTTTAATCTTCAAAACAACCAAGGAAACCAAAACCGATATCAAGGAAATAATTTCAATTCGAATCAAAACCGTGGAGGCAATTTCAACCAAAACCGTCAAAACAATCAAGGAGCCGTTTATCAAGCCCCACCATACCAACCACCAACAAATCAGCCTTTGGTTAATCAAGCTTTACCTCTCGTTTCACAAATTCAAGGTGTTTCAAAAATGGATTTTGATAACTATGTCAAGGCAAACGATGCGGTATTGAAGAATGTTCAAAATCAAGGTCAAAATTTGCAGAATCAAATGGCTAATGTTACGAGTTTGTTGACAAGTCTTTGTCATAATTTCAAAAATTCCGCCTTTACTTCGAATTCAGGAACTCTTCCAAGTCAAACCGTAACTAACCCTCGTGAGCAAATTAATGCTATCACCACAAGAAGCGGTAAGATTTTGGAAGGACCGTCGATTCCTACTACACTCGTTGTTTCTACTCCTCAAAAGGAACCCGAACAAAACCCGGAGACGTCAATGGACAAAGTGCAAAAACCAAGTTCAGAAAGTACCGCACAAGTCCCACCTTCGGAGGAAGAAGATTCCATTTTCATTGAAATTTCAAAACCAAAAGCAAAGAAAACCGTTAATGTTGAAATTCAAGATCTTAATTCTCCAAGACCTAATTCGTATCAAACTAGTACTTCCATTATCCCAAAAGGATGATAAATGAGAGAGAACGAATAACCAAGTGCTCAACATAGCGGTTTTGAAGACTGTTCAAACAACTACGTTTAGAGATTGATTGAAAGATGCTCTCGGCGAAATGCCAAAGATTCAACAAATGGTATAAGCTCGTTGCTATGGAACAAAAAGAGAACGCTCGCGGAGATCGCCATTACATCGTGGAAAGTTTTTTTTATTTTTTTTTTTTACTGAATGTTCTACTTTTCATTCATGAACAATCTTTCCGAGGAAGCCGAAGATCCGGGAAAATTTCGTATCCAATGGGCTTTACAAGAATCGATTAGGACTAGTGCTTTAGCCGATTCTAGGAGCTAGCATTAACCTTTAACCTCTTTATCTACAACGTACTTGGGCTTGAGCTTTGACTCCAACTCAGAATGACACTCGAGCTTGCTTAACCTTTGTTAACATCCAAATGGGTTTATAGCCGAGGAATGTTGTAGTTAGAGTTGATGGTGATCATTTTCTTTGCGGATTATGTGGTGGTTTAATTTTGAACCAGACTGAGAGTGCCGATTATTCTAGGAAGGATCCTTTCCTTCGTCACTACAAAAGCTCCTCTCATTGATTTATACGAGGGTAAATTGACTTTTAAGCGTAGGAAAGGAAAGACTTGTTTATTATGACCAATAAATCTGAGAAAAAAACGAGGGGATAAGAAATTTGTTCATGCTATTTCTATCATTGATTTTTTAAAAGACGATCCGTTTAGTGGCAGTACCGATGATTCCTTTCCTAGTTCTTCTCCGATAAAGACTAGTGATTCTACTTCCGAGGAATTCACCGATGAATTCGCTCTTCCTAACTCATTACCACCGGGTGATGATGTTTCCATTCTTAAAAAGAACCTCCAAGAAGATACGTTTCGAATTATTTCAAATCCTCTTTTCAAGTTCGATGATAACTTCAAATCCAGCAACGTGAATCCTCTCTTTGAAGAGAAGGATAAGGATGTCGAGATTAAGTCTTCTTCTTCCTCCACACTTACTTCACCGGAAGCAAGTGAATTAGAAGATTATCTTGAAAAAGATTCAATTCCACCGGGAAATGATCTTACCCCTCCTACCTCCCTTGAAGTTTCAAGTAGCAATCCTACTTCCCCTACTCTCACCGGAGAGAAGGTTTGTTTATGGAAAACGCCGATGTTTTTCTCGTTGGTCCGATTTGTGTGGAAAATGATGAATCGAATTGCGATAAGGAAAAAGATAATTTGTCTCTTGGCAGCATTCTTACATAAGAAACCAAAGACTCTTTCTCGTCCTCAAGAAATTGAAGAAATCAAGGAACAAGTTGAGGAAGTTTCAAGTGATGTTCAAATCAATACCATTGTCATGCCGATTAGAATCACTTTCGATAATCCAATTGATTTTAATGATCATTTTTCCAAACCAAAGGACTTGAAAAAGGATTTAACCATTTGTGTCTTTTTTGGTACCTTTGGTCACATAAATATGTGAATGTGTGGCCGTTCCATTTTGCCCATGTGTGACCAAATCCACTTTTTGTACTAGTGAACTAATCTTTATCAATACCAATATTCCAGGAGGGCGACAAAGACCACACATACACACTCATAACGACGGGATAGACACATGTGACTGCTCACTCCCACCTCAAATAAGCTAAAGAGTAGGAATAGTAGAGTAATATAGGGTATGTATCTTCTAACTTCACCAGTAGAATAAAAATCACAAGGCAGCTGAGACATGCAATACTTGGCCCGTAAAACGAGCGGAATAGACATGCACGCTCGATCACATCCTCATTCGCGTTAACCCATGGTTAATGATTAGGAAAGGGAATTAAATTGTTGTTAAATAAAAATTTCAAAACAAATAGATTAGGTCTAATCAAACCAAATGCACCCATGTGCTGCTAACCACAAAGACAGTTGCACCCTTGGCTGGGAAAGACCGAACGCACCCTTGCGGGTCTGACCCGCAACCCAACGCACCCCGTGGTGGCTGTTTTGGTGTGGCTGACCCGGAACCAAAACGCACCCTTTTTGACTGTTTATAACACAAACCACACGCAGCCCTATTTCATTTATAACAAAACCAAACACCCCTAGCTGCTAAAACTATAAACAAAACGCACCCTTCGTGGTGCTAAGCACAACCAAACGTACCCTTTCCGATTTATAATACCAAACGCACCCTAGTGGTTGATAACCATAAGACCAACGCAGCCCTTTCGCTGCTGATACAAATACGCAGCCCCTATGGTGCTACCACGAACCCACGTACCCTTTTTCTTGCAAACCCAACCCGAACGCACCCTTTTTGGTAGAACAATCAAACACCCCCGGCTGTGAACCCACGAACCCCGACCCAAACCAACGCACCCCCGTTAGTGCTTATCATCGAAACCAAACACACCATTCGGGTGTTTAACTGTCGAAACAAGCACCCCATTGTGGTGTTTATCAAGACCAAACGCACCTTTCTCGGGTTGATATTAAAAACCACACGCACCCTTGGTGCGGTGAACAGTAACCGACGCACCCTTGGTTGTTTGTTATAAAACCCAACGCACCATTGTTGCGGTGCTGCTGCTAAACCAACGCACCCTCGTGGGTCGTTGTTGCAACAGTGGTGGTGGTGTAGATGAGGTGGTGACGATGATGGTATGATGAGGATGATGATGACGAGGTGATGATGGTGGTGGTGATGGCGACGCGGTGTGGGGAGGCAGCGGCAGTGAGGGGGTGGTGGATTTAGGCGCGTGGCGGTGCGTGGTATAGGGGATAGGGTAGATCCGGTTGTGAGGGACCTTTTTGGATTTTGCCGGAAAAGTCCGCCGGAAAAGTTTTTCGGCGGCGGCTATGGTGGCCGGCGGCGGCGGGAGCTTGCCGGAGAAGATGAGAGGGAGAGAGAGTTAAATGTGTATGTGTGTGTGTTTTATAATTTTAATGAAAATGAAATAAAGTTTGATATTTATATAAAAAGGAAAGTGACAAGTCCCCATAGTTTAGGGTCTATTTTGTGACTTTATAGTATAGTTTTGATACGTAACGGTTCGGGACTCGTTTGAATGGCTTAACTTACGATTCAACTCTTGAAACTTGCGTCATTGTTTTCTGAATCATTTTTCTGATAAAAATGAGTATTCACTCGACTAATTTTCGTAAACGTTTTATAAAATTTCTTTAAAACGTTTATTATTTATTTTGTATATTTCCGATAAACTTGTCCGTAAAATAATCATTTTACTCGAATATTTGCGTCTTCAACAAACGTCACTGAATAAAATGTTAAATAATTTATTAAATATTCTTATTTAATAAAACGTGATAATTAAATGTAATTTAATTATTTTTGTGCTGGTACTCGTTCTTGATTCTAAAATCTTTCGATGGCATTTCAGTCACCTTCTGACTGTTTTCGGGTCTCGGTCATAACTAAAAAGTTGTCAAGAATGTCGTTTTACATCAAATTGCTTTAGAGTCCGAATAATGAAAACGTGATTTAGCTACTCGTTTTTGATAATTCAACCTAAGAATAACTTATATCTCCTTTAAAAATTCCGAAAATTCTCGGATGTTACATAAACGACAAGCTAAACAAATTATACTCGATTTAGTACTAGCTACATGAGACAAATAAGCTAATTCCAAACTGGCTAATTACGAAACTAGCTCAATATACCACATCGAACAGATTTGATGAAATGGAAAAACTAGAGAGCTTATTCATGCATTCAAACAAATAAGCTAAAACAAATACTCGTGCGAACCGTATAAGCTCAAACCAGAACTAATAAGCTATTAAGTAGCTAGTCAGATCTATGAGAGAGAGCTCTTAGAAAACTAAAGAAACTTAAATTCAAAAATAAGCTAGATGAACTTTTATTTGAAGCTACATGAGTTGAAAAATAAGCTAAAACTAGATCTTAAGTGTCAAGGACGAAATAAGCTCAATGAATAAGCTCATTGTAGATCCTTATTGATTTTTCAAAGATCTAAAACGGATCAATTCTAACAGCTTGTTAATAAGCTCATTCGTTGCTTATTATTTTTTTTGGTATTATTTGGTTTAAAACTTATTTGAGATGAAAACTATGAAATGAAAAAGCCTAAATTCGGCTTATCAAATTTAGATCCATAATCAATAAGCTCAGACGAAATAAGTCCAGAAAATAAGCTATAAACAGCTTATTCAATAAGCTATAACGAAAAAGATGTTTTAAACTAAATAAGCTAAAACTTTAAAAGAAAGCCTTTAACCAACAAACATTATTATTAAAATGACAAAAGTGTTACAATTAAGCTCGAAAATAAGCTTCTAAATAACTACAATAAGCTAAACTACAAATAAGCTACTCTACTAAAACTTAAAAAACTGAAAAGAAAAAAAAAGGTCCAAACTAAAGGGGAGGCGAGTTCATTTTATAGGGTGAGAAGGGGTGTTTTTGTAAAATTGTCTCCAATCATTTAGTAATGAATAGCCAATCATTGGCCTCCTTTCATGTACACACGGATTGATAAGTGAAAGAAATTGATCCAACCGATCCAAAATCGCCACGTGCCCTCCTCTTCTAGCTTCCATTCCACGCATTAATGTTAACTGTTGGATCATTTTTTTGCTTACAAATTGAAATGAATTTGATATCTAACAAGAATGCATCGGCACATGTCCGAATCTCATTTGCTTTTATCTTATGTAGTGGATGCGCACGTGATGCCATATGAATTAATTGGAAACCATGTGCTTGTGACGTCATCTCCCTTCTCTTATTCAGATTTATCAAATTAACATTGGGCTTTTGTTGGGCTTAGTTGCAAATGGGCTGGCCCGACCCATTTAAATGGGTTACGGGCCGACCCAATAAAATCCGAAAGCACCGCTGGACTCGTTTTCTCGCGCTCTTTTCATTGGCATGCTCAGAGACTTTTCACGACTTCATCTTGATTTTGAGTAATAATTAAACTTGACCAAATTGAGCCCGATAATTCCCGTTTTTGCACCGTTTTCAATCCTTTTTACCTGCAAGACATAAAAATACAAAACAAACATATTTGCAATATAATAAAGCATATTTTAGCATTTTTAGTCCAATTAATAGTGTTTTACGGGATATAAAAGATGTATATTTTAGCCAGTGTTGTAAAAATCGGTCATGGCGGCCGATATATCAGTGATATATCGCTTGGCGGTGGTCCACCGCCACGATATGCAGCAAATCGGCCAAACTTGGCGTTTTGGTCAAAAGACGGTCAACGAACCGCCTTGGCGGGCCAAATCGGCCAAATCGGCCTAGGCGGTCGGGTCGGTCAACGGTAATACAAGACGGTCAACGCTCTTCTAACTTCAGATCTAGGGTTTTTTTCAATAGGGGGTTATTTTGTGGTGATGAAACTGTGAAAAGAGAGAAGAAAGTGAAAGGGTGGGTGAGGAGACTAAATAACGGCTGTTAATTTTTAACTGTAATGACCTAATTGGTTGTTTTGGGCTTCTGACCCACTAAGAGATTAATAGAGTGGCCCAACAGATAACTCTTGGGCTAGTAGACCAAAAACTTAACAAAAAATACACATAATCTAAATTTTTACAACATATATATGAGATATATAACTAAAAATTATAAAAAGACTAATAAATTTAATTAAAAATATGTATTATATGCATAATTAAATAAATAAATATTAAAAATATTTAAAAAAATAATAATTTAGGGTCTCCGCCGAGAAACCGATATATCGCTGCCAAGACCGATTTATCGCTTAAAGGTGGTCGACCGCCGAGGTACCGCCGAGCGATATTTACAACACTGATTTTAGCAAATATCGAACTCAAACCGGCATATCAGTTGGGTTTTTATACCCAAACTCGATACGCCGTATCGGTGTTTGAGTAATACGCCGTATTAGCGTATTATGTTGACTTAGTCAACACAGGTTAAAAATAGTGGATACGCCGTATTGGTTTTACCCAAATACGGCGTATCCGTTCTTGAAGACTAATTTTCCTAGATTTATCAAAGTAAAAAAAACGTACCTTGGCTTTCGCAACATTCTTGCACAATCACCATCTTTATAATACCATTTAGGGTCGAACAGAATGCCAAACGGCACATACAAATTCTTAATAAGATTGAATAGCATCCCGTTGACAAAATGACTCCAAGTCACGATATTCACATTTAATACCATGATAAAACTTTCCACAATGAAAACTTTACTGATTTTATCATGACTTTCCTTAAGAATTTTATTTGTATTTTCATTACCCCTCGAGGATGGTATCATATCGATTTCATTTTCATCATTGCCTTTATCTGATTTTTGATCATCGGGGTAAACTATGTTGAAAGGGAATAGATCATTAAAGTACAAAACGCTTTGTTCCACTTCATTATATTTGGACAATGATGTTTCATCTTTCAAATCAAATTCATCGATATGTTGAGGGCATAAAGTTGGTTCAGTTGAGAAATCTGATTTAGACGTTAGAGCATCATTATAAACAATGGCTGGAAATTCATTCTCAAATTCTTTAAAGAAGTCTAAATCATCAATACAACTGACTGTAGGCTCGGCGATGGAAATAAAAGCTTATTGACTTTTTCATTATCGTTTTTCGAATCTGTTTTCAAATCATTGGTAGAAATTATTTTATAAGAAAACGAGTTTTTGTCAAAAACTACCATGTAATCTTCATCGTCGAATTCGTCACATGATATTCTAAAGTTAATTTCATCGTTAGGAGAACTTACCATGGGTTCACAAGAAGGTGTTTCATTTTATGTCAAATTATCATTGAAGACTATGGCTGGGAATTCGGTTTCAACGGATTTGAGGTCGAGAACGTCTTCATCATACAAGATCTTACCATACTTAGCAGTTTCCTAGTTAAACACTTTCCCACGTTTTCGAGCTTTTTCTTCCTCGAGTCTGATGTATTCTTCTATAGTAATGTTCGGGTCGTCCATCATGTAATGAACTTACTAGGGCAGAAAAATGTCAAATAACTTATACGTCGTATTCAGTGAACTTAATACGCCGTACTACACAAACACAATTTAGCAAATAGACAGGAATATGAACAAAATCTAATCTACACTAATCCTAAGGGTTTGATCTAATCTAATGCTAAAACCAAAATATCAAATAAAATCAAGATTAATTCTCACTCCCCGGCAGTGACGCCAAAATCTTAATGTGTCGTTGTGTGGTGTTAAATTATGATTCAAGTTTTAAATTTATATTTTGCCGACTTAACCAAAAATAACACTTTAATGGGCAGTGTACCCGGTCGATGGGAGTTTCGTAGTAAGTAGGGTGTCGAACACTTGGAGCGAAGTTAAATCTTTTAATTTATTAATACTTTGGTTTTTCTAATCTAAGTTAGTCTAATCTAGTCTAAACCTATGCTAAACCTATGTTAATCCTAAATCTAAGGGAAAAGGGAGGTATTCAGCCTGAGAGACTGGCACAGGTTTTGTGGTGACTAAAACCAATTCAAGACACTTTAACTCACGCAAGCAAATTAACAGAAGATATAAGAGTGGTCTAGCCAAATATAAAAAAACTGTATTAACCATTATTAATCTAGTCAGAACGCTGGTTTGTTTATTAGTGCAATGATTACTTATCTCGAGGTGGCATATCATTCTTAAGACTTAGGAGTTTCTTCTACCTAAGACCTAGACACGTAGAATTCTGTCACAATTAAATGTATCCGTATAAAGCATCCTTATTTGCTGATTATAATCTATCTTAGGGATTAAGGCAATGGTGATCTTGTTAAACACTAGCTCATAGAGACTTTACCAACTTACTACTTAACGACTCTTTATATACTAGTAGTCCACTATCCGAGTCTTTACCAATTGATTAGAACGTACTCGTTGCTACCAAGGTCACCTTATGGCTCAACTAAGCTCACAATCAAAGGGCAAAAATAGGTCAATATTTGTGATCTTATGATTCTATATATAATATAAGTTGTAATATGGAGAGCTATCCCAGACTCTTAGCCTAAGCCCAAACAACACCGAACTTGCAACACATTAAATATGTAGGACTAGACCCAGTTAAATGATAGGTCACATACTTAAGCACGTAAACAAGTATAAATTGATAAACATAAACAAGCAATCAACGATAAATTACAAAATTAAGATAAATAAACTAAACATTAGGATCTTCATAATATTGGCTAATACCTGAAGGTATTAGCCTTCAAACGTCATAATTAATACAAGAGTAATGATTTAGCCAAGGTAAACTAACCGAGTTAACGAATGATACCAAAAACTGAACTATTACAAGAGTATAAGAAATTACACGTTGTCTCCTATGGAATGAATCGCATTGCTCGACCTCTTCTGCTCTTTTTCTCCTCTGAAAATCGACTTTTATGGTTTAGGTATCGAGAATATGATTTAGCACACTTAAAAATTATTTTGAGTTTTCTATTTATAAGGTCTGAAGTCGGTTTTGATACGGCGTATCCAATGTCTTGGATACCGCGTATTGAGAGTTTCTTGGAGTAGGGACCACATTTGATATCTTCCAGAATATTTTATTCCCTTATAGCTTGAATATGACGTATTGGTCATCCTAGATACGACGTATTAGATCTTGTTTCCTTCATGGTCTTTGGAGAGTGCAGGCACAGATACGCCGTATCTTCCTTGATGGATACGGCGTATTGGTCTTCAAAATAATAATTTTCAAATATCTTCGTATAAGCTCCAGAATGCGTGCCTTTTAGTCAACTTTCACCAAGTACTCCATAATTACTGCAATTCTCAAATATGAACGATTAAGTAACAATTCTTTGCAATAATTATACAAAATGGGTTAATTACATGGGATAAATTATGCTATAAAATAGACGTTATTTGATGTCATCAGTCAGGCAGACCTGTAATCCGAAACACACAATATGATGCTACTTACTAAAATTCTCTTGGCTCTTTTGTTACACGCTGTAGGCGTAAGTCGGTAAGTTTTTAAAGAACACAATTAGTTTGCTAAAGGCCTGCACTAGACCATAGGAAGGCAGGCTACGGGCCATTTCAGAATATTTTGATGTGAAAACATACTTCATAGTTATATAATTGGCTTTTGATTTGGAAGTTTTAGGTCATGGGTTGAAAAGGAAAATAATGGTTGGTTTTATATTTTGTGTGATTTTCGAACCATTTGACCTATTCCCTTTGAAGTTATCTTTGATTTAATCCAGCAGAGATAAAAAATAACCATAATTGACCCATTTAAAGGTAAATGGGTTAAATTTGACTCATTTACATGTAAACAGGTTAAAATCTACCCTTATATTCCTGCTTCTACAGGTTCTAGGAGCTCTCTTTTTGCAGCAACTGATCCTCAAATTCCCAAGTACTGTGAATTGTTAAAAACAAACAAATGGCTCATGTCAACTTTCATTTCTCAAGATTGTCGGCCCACAAACCCTTCGGAAGAAGCCCATAATCTAGAAACTTCTTATATAGTGTGGGAAAAGACAATGCAAATGATTGGGCTTCCTTCAGATGCTGTAGAAAAGCTTTTCGAAGGGGAAGATATCAGCTGCAAATTCGAAGTTCAGCAACATCATTACTGCTAAATCATATTCGTTTTTTCTCACCACAAAGATATTTAAAAAGTGACGGTTAGCGACTGCTAGAACTTTGCGTCAGCCAAGCCAAGGACGATCGTTCATAAACCGTTGATGCGACTGCTAGAACTTTACGTCAGCCTAGCCAAGGTACGCAATCGATATTTAGCGACTTATTTATGGTAGAATTCTATGTGTTATGTTGCGTGGGTATCAGTGTTTCGTTTAGCTTGCTTAGCTTTTAATTGCACCAAAATATAGCCTACCCATATGACAAAGCCAATGAAACTCTCACTTTACATTATCAACCTCTTTTTCTTCATAAAAAGCTATTAGTTTCACGTTATATTTTAAAGTATCATGTTTAAATTAGGACGGAGATATGTTATAGTTAGTTTACTAGGTTGGTGTTATAGTTAGTTCAACAATATAAAAGTTTCAAAACTAAGATAAGTAAATTAAATAGTTCAAACTAAAATGTGGTATTACAAATCGTAGTTAATAAGTTATCTCTTCCCATTTTGATAGAGCATGATTTACTTTTTTTAGCAGGGTGTTTTAATCTAGAATTTTACAAATGCGGGTAACAAGAGCTACTTTGTTTCAATTATTAGAGTGGGTCATTGCTCATGTTTAAAAGACCACAAAGAGATGTTTACCATATATCACTCACATCAGAGTTAGGAGGGCTGCAAACTTTCAACATACACCAAATGATAGTTTTCCAAAAGACATTTGGAACTAAAACTATCAAGATACCAAGAGCGATATGCCATATAAGAGCCCAGGTGAAAAAACGAAGCCAAGAGAAGAATTTGCGTTATGACCTTCGATGTAACATAGTTACTGTAATAGTGCTCTTAATGTATAGTTGATAGGAAAAGAATGAATCGATCGTCCCGCAGTGAAGCGCGGGCCGACCAACTTGTTTTATAAACATAGAATAAAAAATTAGAGCTTATCAATAATAATTTAATATCTTTTATAGGTGTAATTGAACGTAAGTTTAATCATGTGATCATATAACACTATATATTAAATATATGAAAAAAGTATACATATATATAGAACCGGTTAAATCCAACAGTTCAACCGGTGAACCGGCTACTAAACCGGATCAATTAAAAAACCAGGACCTAAACATTTGTTTTAATATTAAATACGGCTAAATTATTATTAACACACAACAATGTAATCTTTTATATAATAAAAGAATAACATCATTTCGGAATTTTTATGAGATTTGATCTTATTGAAAAAAATTAGAGCAATCAGAATACTCGATTTTGACATGTAGATAAAATCGTGTGATCTGATTGGTTAAAGAAACGTCAAAATTGAATCCAATTTGTCAAAATTGAAAATTTTGGTGGAAGAATTTGGTGGAGAAAAAAACACATAAAAATATATGTGTTAAATTTGTGAAATCAAAAACTTAAAAAAATGTGATAATTAATAAAACTTTAGTGATTGAATGTTAAATAAATAATATGAAGTTAAGTGTAAATTTATAAGTTTCTATGTTTTTAGTAACTTTAAAAAATAAACAAATAACCCCCTTAGAATTTGTACCTCTAGATTTTTATAAAAAATACAACATATATGCTATTTTAAATACAACATATATATGCACAAGATTATTAATATCAAAATGAAAGCACGAATTATTGTGTATATAAATAAATAGATGATGTTGTACGTATACGAACAGCTCATGTTTTTCTTCTTTATGAGTTTAAGTAAAAATATCCAGAAAAAATTTATTTTTACTATATGCGTTGAATAAAGACTCATTGTTATTCTATTTTATAAGTTTATCATATGCGTACATGGGTTTTAATATTAAATACGGCTAAACTATTATTAACACACAAGAATGTAATTGGCAAACATGAGGATTAGCATTCTTTGTTTAATATAGTAGGAAATATTTATTACAACTATTACAGTTGTCTAAATCAAATGAAATATGCATTCACAATTACTGAAATAATAGTAAACAAGACTTTCAATGTGCAAATACTAAAAAATAAAAACACTTACAAAATTAACACTTAATAATAAATTTAATGTATAAACCCCGTACATGCACGAATATTAAAACTAGTCTTAAGAATGGAGCATCAAAGCGATCTATAACAATGCTTCAAATTTAAAGAAACTTTAAAGCATTAGTTAAAATCCTCCATATTCAGAGGATCAATATTCATAATCCAACAATATTAAGAAGCATTTTTTACTTTCAAATATCTTTTCATTTCCTATTAGAGTATTAGTTGATAATTGTCAATTAATTCAACGTTTAAAGTTGAAGTTGAAAGAATGTGGTCGAAAATGAATTATTTTAAGGGAAAATTCCTTAAATGTCTCAAAAAGGAGGTCAATTTCCTAAATGCCTCAGAAATTTTGGATCTTTCCTAAATGTCTTATGCGACTTAAACGACTAATGAGACTTATGCAACTTATGAAAAATTACCAAATACCCCTATCACCCAATGATTGGGTGAACTTTTTGAAGTACATTTGTGTAAGTTTTTGCAGTGTACTTTCTATGCGACTTTGAAGATACTTGTTATGCGACTTGTCTTTTTTTTTTACTTTTAAATTATGCAACCTACACAAATATATTATGCGACTTGTACCCTTATGAATAGTATAAAAGTACAATTGATTTGACTTTTTAATAAAAATGTTTTTATTTTTAAACTTATGCAACTTAAACAAATTTATTATGCTACTTGTACCTTTATGAATAGTAAAAATACACAATTGATTTGACTTTTTAATAAAAATATTTTTATTTTTAAACTTATGCAATTATTTTTTAGGTGTACTGTGCAACTGAAAAAACACACACGAACTCATTCATTCGTAGAACACATCGAATTATCTGACAAAACACACACATGAACACATTATCCCACAATAATCATCGAATATATCCCACAAAACACACACACGAACACATTATCCCACAATAATCAAACCCAAATTCATATCCCCAGATCTTGTTCCTCAAATGCTATTCAAACGTTTAAATCCTTATCAAACCTATACGATATCTAATCGTGTTCATCAAATTCTATTCAATAGATTTCCAATTGGTGGTTAGAGATCTAATATTGTTATGGATCTCAGATTGTTCAAGTGATACCATATGTAATTGTGTTCATCAAATGATATGAAAAACATTTCCAATTGGCTGGGTTATAGATCTAATATTGTTCAAGTGATACCTTATACATCCTTGTTCAAACCATGTTGTGTTCTAAGGTAAGTGATACTTTATACATTTCCATACGTATATATACTTCATGTTATATTCTCTTTCAATTTGGGAAGTATTGCAAAAAATCTGATTTGATAGTAGTGGTATTGGGTAGTTTGAAATCTTATGCGACTTGCAAAGTAGATCATAAATTCATTTAATTGCTCTGTGTTAGTATTGAATTATGACATGACCCAAATTTCATGTGTTAATATTTTATTAGCAGTTTTGCAATTTAGTGGTACATATTGGTACATATGTGTGTATGCAATATGTCAGTATAGTTAATTTTTCAACTTGGTTAGGTTTCAATCTTATGCGACTTGTAAATCCCACCATAAATTCAATTTAATTTTTTTGGGTTTGTATTGAAGTATGACATGATGTTTTGCAATGGGTTAACATAGTTAAGTTTGAGAATTGACAGTATGTTTGGGTTATGTTTAAGACTTAATATCTAGTGTAACCACATTTACATATTAAGTACATTTTTGTTGTTTTTCCAAGAACTGTTATGTGTGTTGATCTATTTTGAAGTGAATAACAAAAAACTTAACCACATTGTTATGTGTGTTGATATAAGTTTTGGCTGACTTATATTTTTGTAGTTTTATGCCATAAATACAATAATATTTCTGAAATATGCTTACAAAAACAGTTGACAACATTTGTGTATGCTAACCATATCTAAGTATAACATGTCTAGTTAATGACTTAATAAGACAAAACACCT
The DNA here is from genome assembly GCA_026074375.1 of Tanacetum coccineum. Lineage (NCBI taxonomy): Eukaryota > Viridiplantae > Streptophyta > Magnoliopsida > Asterales > Asteraceae > Tanacetum > Tanacetum coccineum. The sequence goes on from BQNB010058728.1 coordinate 22,725, forward strand.
CCCATGAAATATGATGGTAACCAAGCATCACTTAAATGGAGTTTTTTTTCAAATTGGTTATTGGAAATCCTTATTGTACTTGCTATATTTTCCAACTACATTGACTTAACCCTCATTAATTGTTATTTCTTTTGTTTAATAATAACTTCCTTCTATTTATGAGGTTCATATGTTGTAGTTTATCATACCACAAACAACCATCCTTTCCTAAAATAGCCCACTGTAAACCAAAACACTTACCCATTTCCTAGCATTTGTCACAAAAAATGTCTACTCTTTTAGAACTTTCCGCAATTGGAAGGTCCAATGACCTGAAGGACATGATGGTTGTCCTATTTCAAAGTAAGAATAAAAAAGACTTGATCACTGCTAATTATATAAACATAGTTGATGAGAATTTGGCTACATGTGTTAGGGAGAGGGATCAGCTATTTAGTGAGCTTGATAACTGTCTTGGTAGTACAACTGCTTATGAGAGTGCTAAGTTGTTGAGGGAAATGAATGACGCTGATCTCGCCAAAGCAAGGTCTTTAATTGCTGGCATAAGTCACATCTAAATCAAGATCCTCAAAAAGATTTTCTTTTTGGTTCAACTTACGTCTAAGTAATTTGATCTGTTGGATAGCAATGGTCTTGTGTGCTCTCCTTTAAGTTGTTGTGTTTAAGTTTTGTTGTCTTATGTTTATTCGATGTTGTCTTTTAAGGTAGTGCAAGTCCATGCACGCATCCTAATGTTGTGTTATGTATAATTATCGTTATGTTATTTCAGTCCATGTATGAATCCTACATAATGAATGGGAATGTTATGTTTAAAAATAATACCTTTGTGATGCATTATTATTGTTCTTTATAATATTTATTTCATTTAAATTTTATTTTAGGAATATGAAGCCAAAGTTATTATCAGAAGTAAATTGAAGTACTTTAAGTTAATCAAAGAAAAATTAGATGATAAATGAAGGAATTTGTTTAGGACAACATATTTTGGCAGATGGTTAGATTTAGCGTATTTTGATCATGAAGCACATATGCTTGATTATATGCTACAAAAACAATGTTGAGTTAATGATTCTTATTATGATATGCCGCTAACATATTATGTCAATAAACGTGGTCTACATTTTGGTCATCAGGAGTTTTATCTTATTACGGGGTTTAGGTTTGGAGCAGTTAGTTTCAGCTGCTATAGTAAGGGTGACATGAAATTTAGAGATAGGGTGTTCCCGCATAAGGTAGGTTTAACCACAACAAGCTTAGATTTACTTGATGTTATTGAGGATGAGGAGTACTTTAGCAAACTATGTGACGTAGATGCTATTCGCGTTTGTCTTTTGTTAAGCTTAGAGGTTATCTTTATGGGTCGTTTGATGGTTAATGAAGTTGATGACACACTTATGAGGCTGGTTGATAGTTTAGAATCATGGAATGCCTTTCCGTGGGGTGAGCATATATGGATGCATTTGTATGATGAAATTAGGAATGTAGTATTTAACCACAAGAGTGAGCACCTTGAAGGATTGCATAAATCGCGCAACTATGTTCCTACGTATACATTGTCTGGTTTTGTTTGGGCATTCAAGGTTAGTTATTTAGTCATTAGTGTTATATATTACATACGATTATTTACTATAAATTTTATATTTTAACATTGAATTGAAGGTTTGGATTTTGGAGTCCTTTGAAAGGAGCAATCGTTGGTGGAATAAAGTGGCCGAAGCTATACCAAGAGGTATAAGATGATCTAAAAAGGCTATCTTTAAAAGATCGGATTATTGCACCCTATTTTGAAAGGTAATATCACCTCTGACAGTTTGAAAAATTGGATAAATGTTTAAATAAACAATGATAAAACCTTTGTGGCATGTTGCAAGAATCGAATCCCAATTCTGATCTTTGACCTACTTTAGCCGAGTACAAATCTGAATGGTGGACAAGTACCATTAATTTTCTTTAAGTGTACGTACCAAGGACTCCTATCAGAAAACCTGATCTTTTCGATGCGTATCTCCAAAAGGTGTTTGTTGGCCGCAAACGTAACAGGTTATGTAGACATATTAGTACGCCGATTACTAACGTTCCTAGGAGCAAGATAAGCATTGTTAAGGATTCTATTATTAAGGAGTTAAATTCTCGTATTTTCAAGATTGAGGATATTATTCAGGTTATAATTTGTATTCTATATTTATAAACTTTTAAAATCCTAAATTATATAATTATTAGTGACAAGTACATAAACTTTACAGGTTCTTGGTCAAGAAAGAAACGATGATGTTGTTGAAGAATTGGAGTTTAGTGATGAGTTTTGTCATCTTAGCGTTAAATTTTGCGATGAACTAAATCATGATTTCCTTGAATTGTTTGAGTCGTCCATTATTGACAGTGTAGGGACACCGTTAGATGCTGATACCCATGAAGAGTTTGATGAGGTATATCACACATGCTCTATTTAAGTTATGTCTGTTTTTTTTAAAAGCTACATTGTTGTGACGATATGTTTACCAGATAGAGGATTACCTAGTTAAAGAGAAATTTATGAGGTGGTTGGAAGAGGAAGAGAGGTTGTTGTTAGAAGAGGAGAGACTGATTAAAGAGGAGAAAAGGGTGAGACTGGAAGAGCAAAGGAGGTTGATGCTAGAAGAGGAGCGTGCGCTTGAAGTTAAGAAGAGGTGGGATGAGGATGTTAGTGTTTGAAGAAGTTTTGTTATCAACTTATCAACCCTTCCCACAAGATCTGGTCTTACATCTATCACTTCTTTAAAAAGTGAATCAACATCCTCCAATAACTTATTTGACTGGGTTGCAGCAGTCGGGTCATGACCAACTATCGCACCTGATTCTTCATCAATTTCAACAGATTGTTCATTAAGAATGGGTTCCTCGTCTACATTTTCACCTGTTTTAACTAGCTTGAATAAAAGACGCATCCTCTCCTTTAATATATGAAAGACTACGAATAAGCCAGGCTTCCTTCAACTCTTTATTTGTTGGTGTAAGCTTAAGGATTGGAATTAAATCCTATGAAACAAATAATATACAAGTGAGATTAATAAAAACTTCAAACAAGTATTATGTAAGAAGAGGGACTATTTTCCCAAATAAAATACATTTAAAACAACCAATTCCATTTGCATTCAAATAACAAAATGAAAGCATTACCGGGCCAAACAAACGATGGTAATATGTTTTTTTAAACTTTTTAAAGTTTGACCAAGCAAGACCACGAGGAACGATGTCAGGTTGTTTGGTCCACCATAACATGTTGTTGGGTAACTTTCCAAAATCCATATCTAAGATTAAAATGGTATCAATTACACAACAAATCATACAATTTAAATAACAAATTAATTAGAGAAATTTTAGACTAACCTGTAGGGCCCAAACAAAACCATTAAGATTGTATGTTGTCATCTTTTTACCTGATTGATTCTTACACTTCATATGCATCTCAACATGCTTTTGGTCCACATTTAATGTCCTTTGATAAAAATAATTCCACATGTATTCTCCCCATGGATATGCATCCCATGTAAATAAATCCTCAAATAGGGTCAATATATGTAGAGGAACGTTTAAAAATTCTTCACGTCCTATAAATACAACCTCATCCACAAACAGTAAACAAACCCTTCCAGCATCATAATCATCCAATTTAGCCCACAGCTTTTCATTAAAAATTAATGCCTAGAGCTCTTTGCCCTTTACATTCTTCTTTTTCTTATGTTTTTTTCTGGAAACACTCGGTCACAGAAAGGGCTTTTCTCACTATATGTTGTAGATACATTACCACACCTAAATCCTGTAATTAAACAAAACTCATTCCAGTATAATTTAACAAGTGGTTATCATTTGGTTACTTGTAATATCTAACCACCTACCAAACACACTATTGCTAAAAATAATTTCGCAATTTTTGAAGGGTTGCAACTTACATTTAATCATGGACAATAAGTGCTTCTTCGACCTTAAACTCACTTTAGCATCAAATATCTTGAGTGATTAGCCATTTTGATGCCAAGAACATCAATAGATCAATACGTTTTTTGATTTTGGTTAGGGTTAGGTTAACAGTTTAATTTTAGGGATTTTACTTTGAGTGTGGGTTAAACGATTCTAGTGTGGGTTAAACAGTTCAAAGGTACAAGTCGCATAAATATGTATAGTCGCATAAAAATTAAGGTCTAATCAACTGTACTAATTTTACTATTGATATGGTACACGTCGCATGAAAATACTTATAAAGTTGCATAAGTTTAAAAATAAAAACATTTTTATTAAAAAGTTAAATCAATTGTACTTTTATACTATTCAAAAGGGTACAAGTCGCATGAAAATACTTATAGAGTTGCATAAGTTTAAAAATACAAACATTCTTATTAAAAGTCAAATCAATTGTACTTTTATACTATTCATAAGTCGCATAATAAATTTGTTTAGGTTGCATAACTTAAAAGTAAAAAAAAAGGACAAGGCGCATAACAAGTATCTTCGAAGTTGAAAGAACAAGTTTAAAACACAGAAGTACTTTTCAACGTATAGGTTCTTATTAGAATCAAATAAAGATTCTATAACACACCTTTCTTGCTGAATAGCAAGGTGGTTGAATGACAATTGAGGTGTTATCTCCTTCGAACTTAAACTCTTAACCAAAGTTAAAAGAGAGAAAACAAACTACTTATGACTAGAACTGAAGCTTTAGCTTCAGTAGTTCTGTTCAGTTTGTTTGAGAGATAGGAGAGCTCTTCAATGCGTTTCACATTAATTGGAAGAGGTAGCTCTTTACTCTCAATATCCCTTTCTTTTTATAGGCAAAGGGATTAGGGTTTACAAGTTTAACCTAGACTATGTGGCAAACATTAAATGGGTGGTTGAACTACCATTTAATGCACGTTTGCTTTCTAATACTAGGTACAATCCTTTAAGAAAAGTTGTTGTACTTCTAGAAGTTACTTTCCCAAGGAGATCTACTTTATTCCTTTTGACTTAAAGCATATCTTTTTCTCGCCTTGTAAACCTTCTAGAAGTGAAACATTTCATTTCAACTTCTATTAAGGAGATAGACATCGTCCAGCTTGGAATTGTCAGCCAAGCTGGACTGAAGCTCTTACTAAGGTCTTCTTCAGTTTCTGCACCGCCTCATAAACTGAAGTGAAGATAATCTTGATCTTCTAAGTACCGAAGAACTGGAGCTGAAACTTTTCTTCAGCGTCTCAAGTTGAACACTCTTCAGCTTGACTTATACTTAGGGGATTTTATGTTGAAATCTACTAAAATACTGAAGGGCTTAGGAACTAAACCCAACAATCTCCCCCTATTTGAATATACAAATAGCCTAAGTTTAAATGAGTTGTAAGTGAGCAAAACAACTTCTTCTTACACTACTGATATAAATTGAACAACATAAATTGATAACCTTTCATTCTAACTTTCATTACAAAACAAATTCAAAAGATGAAGTTATTGCAAAAGATTACATTCTACAGCCTCAGCTGCTCAATGACTCTCATCTGCTTAAGTAGGTTTAGGTTTCTCTTATCAACTTCAGCAAGTAGAAGAGAGCTGAAGGTCCTGGCATGATCATCCAGGACCTTGATGACGTCTGAAGAAGATTTCTTATACGGTGTACATTATTGTATTCGAGAAATCTTTCAGGTCTTCAATGGTAACAAAATCCTGTCTATGGTAGGAGTTGAACATGATCATACCAAGGATAGGTTCATTTAGCACAGTAGTGGCTAAGTGATCTTCATACTGAACTGATGACTTAAGCCTTTTGTTTGCTTTGAAGTAGTCATGGATGTCATCAGCATGTTTTCTCTTCTTGTTTGCAAGATTATTTAGTTTGTCAAAAGGGTCCAGTTCACTAAGAGGAATATCTAAGTTTATACCGAGTTCTGCTTCAGTTGTGTGAATGTAGTCCATTCTTGTACGTATTTGGTCATAGATGGTTGTCCATCAATTTCTAGTTCTGTTGGGACATGCATTCATCACTTCTCTCCATTCACCAAGGTGTAGATCACTGGCTTTGAAATTAGGAATAATTTCACTTGTACCATCCTCTTTGTACACTTTAAGTGTAATTAGACCCTTTCTTGTCAAGACATCATAGTTGGTGATTCTTGATTTTGCTCTTATATTCAGCATTTTATCACAGTATCTATCATACTATAACTTGTCATTGTAGTATTTATTCACCACCTCTGGACCAAGAAGATCAACCAGCTCTTCTTTTCTTACCTCACTTTCATGTTTAGCTGCTTCAGCTTTGGCCTCATCCTCTATCTTCTTTTGTTGATTGATTTGTTCTTCAGTTAGATGAATATGCTTCCCATCTTCAGTGACAAAATCAAACTTCTTTACTTTCTTTATTCTGGAGGATTCAACCATAGACCCAGTTACGTGAGTTTCATCATCATCAAAATTAATGTTAGTACTCTCTTTCTCACCTTTCTCTGAAGACAAGGCCTTTTTGCCCTTGTCTTTCTTGATATGCTCCCCCTCAGGTTGAGAGGAGCTTTTTGGTGGACTTTAGAGGAAAGGAGATTGCATTTGAGTTGTAGTGGTTGTGATGACTGGAGGAATAATTGGTGTTGTAGGTGGTGGTGTTGGTTTTGATTGTTGTTTGGTCAGGTTTGCATTCTTTGCAGCTTTTCTTTGGAATAACTGAGAGATGGTGGCTTGATTTGTGTTCTTCTCCTCCTCAGCGGGTTAAGTGACAGCTTGGCCTGCTGAAGGAACACTGTTATCTTATGTTTTCTTTGATGCAATAGCCTAAGCAAACTGATTCAAGGCATTGGTGACTTTGTGGAGTAGACTTAGAAGAGCATCCAAGATTTTGAGTTTAGCCTGAATCACTTTAACTTGTTTTGGTAGTAAAAGAAATTCTGTTAGGAGTTCCCATAGAAGTGTCTTCAGTTCAGCGACCTGGGATGTAAGACTTGTGACAGTCTTGGTAAAGTCTTCTAGCTTGGTGGGAATTTCTTTCAATTCTCTTGGCAACTTAATTTCTAAAGTTTGAACTTGTTTCTTTAGGCCTTTTACTTCTTTAGTTAGTTCATTAAATTTAGAGGGGAGTTCCTTCAGCTTAGTTGGTAGTGAGCTGCTAAAGTCATGAGCAGATAAAATATTTGAGAATTCAGTTTGTAAAGACTTTACCAGAAGCTCATTGAGCTGTCCCATGTTAGGAAAGGAGGGTTGAGCTCTAAGGAGAGCAGCTTCAGCTTTGTTCTTCTCAAGTTCCAGTTTATGATTTTGAGACTGGAAAAGGAGGACTTGGTTGGTAAGCTCTTAAATTTGAGAAGACCTGGGAGATGAGGATTTGGGAACTGAAGTATCTTCAGTTTCAACATTTGTAGTAGCATGAACTTTGTTTGCCTCCTCATCCTTATCACTGTCACCAACAACAATGATATGATCATCTTCAGGGGAGTCCAGGTCTTTGAAGCTTGGCTGAACACTTGACACTAGTTTTGTGAGATCTTCCAACTTGATCATTCTTGAGGCTTTATCTTCCTTAACTTGTATAGCAATGGAGCTGGCCTCTTTTCCTTTTACAGGTTGAGTGAGGACAGTTTCCAACCCTTCACTAACATATTGGGTTTTATCTGGAAGAACATGTGGGTCAGTACCTGAAGATAAGTGATCATATGAGGTGTTTTTGGTTCCTTCATTCATACCCTGTTGTTGAGGTACAAAATCACTAGGAGCAGATTTTCTAGGATCAGCTTCAGCTGTGGAAACTGCTAAAGCATTATTTCCTAATGTATACTCAGAGTGAATAATGAAAGATGTTGAAAAAATAGGATCATTTAAATTGAATGCTGACATACCATAACTGAGCTGAGGGTCAGCTCTTTCTTCACTGGTGACTCCTAAAGAGGTTGGGCCACCAGTTGCTTGTTGGTCATCTTTATGCATTTCAGCAACTACTGGTGTATGAAAGCTAAAGTCTGGCTTGGGTTGGAGTCCATGGCCGAGCTAGACTCTTTCTTTCTTTTTAAATGGCCAGTTTTGGAGCCAATGGGAGCTTTGGAAGACCCACCTTTTGTTGCCTCATGGCTAGACACAGATGGTTGTTTTGAATAAGTTGAATGCTTCTTGTGTCTAGGTTGAGCTCTAGGCTTTGTGCCTTGGGGAACCCTCTCAGCATTTAAAGAGGGTTTGGGAGCTTTAAATACCACTAGCTTAGCTGCTGAGCAGATAGCCAACATGTAGTCAGTGAAGGGAGGTTCTTCAGGTTGGTTGGGCTTTAGTGCCTAATTGTTGACACTAAAGACTTGAGTGGGGTAGAGTGTTACATCACCATCTCCATAGCCTTCCTTCATCTTGTGCATCATTAGCAGGGATAAAAATTTAGTGTAAAGGATAACTTTTCCATGTGTTTCTTGTTTAGTTTGATGATGATGTCTTCCCAGAAGATACTAGCGTAGTCAATGTTGACCCCATTTGCTAGACAATACAGTATAATGGCATCTTTGCTGAAAATTTGATCAAAACCTCTAGTTTTACTCCCTAAACACTGGATAGTTTGTGCCGTTAATAGCCTCCACCTAAGAGGAAGAATACTCTTTTTGAGTGTTCCTTTAATAGGAACTTTCTCCCTATAACCAATTGTTTCAAAACATGGCCTAACTATATCAATAGATGGTGGTACAATATATTCACTAGAGTGAGGAAGGTAATGTGCACCAATGGCATTACCTAATAGGATGTTACCTAGTTACCCTGTAAAACCATAAGCAGGAATTGAGAAGGGAAGAACACCTTAGCAGTGTTTAGGAGCTTTGATGAAGTACAAAACTATGCTAGGCACTTCCTTATACATGATTGGGGAATCTGGTAAAACGGTTCTTTAATACAACACTTGAAATTAAAAATTAGAAACACATTGAACGTTTCTTTTGTTGGTGTGTTCTGGGTGCAGAAGTGCACCTCATTGTTGTGTTGAGGAGTGATCTTTCAAGATTGAAGTAACGTATTTTGCCAGCAAACAAAGGGTTGTTTTTGTGTGGAGATTTTGTTCTTGGTTTGCCATTTGAATGTGGTTAGGGTTTTGAGGGTTTAATTTTTTTGGCATTTGTGTGTGTGTTCTTGGTGAAACGATTGGTTTCTTGTAAGGATTGAGTTGTGAAAGGTGGAATGGGTTTATATGATTTGTTACTTTTCACTTTCACTCTTGAGGAATTGATAACTGCCAATTGAAAGTTATGTATTTGTAAGAAGTTTTAGGGTTTGTTTTTAACATGTGTGAAAAAACTTTGTAATTAAATGAAAAGTCATCACACATGCTTCTGACACATAGACAGAGTACAACGTCTGTGCATGTTTAAAGTAGGTGGAGAGAAAGGGTGGTGGTCATTCAAACGTTTGTTAATTCATTTTTTAATAATCCCTTTTTTTAATTAGTTAACTTCTTTTGGAAGAAGTTTCATAATAGAATTATTAATTTCGAAAATCATTTTTATATTTTTAAAATTGACCTTGTGATTGATATAAGGAGCTGAACTAGGTTCGGGTTTGGTGTTTAGTTATGCTAAACAGATATTGGTGATTTTATCAACATACATACTCCAGTGAAGGCGACAAAACCACACATACTCATGTAAATCCATGAATGAGACATATGTGATTGCTCAGTTACTTTACTCGAGAATGCTGAAGAGTTAGATCAAAAATTTTAAAACTGAACTGAAGAAAGTAAATTAGTTTTGTTCAGTTCTTGATGTGTCCAATATTAAGGCTCCAGTGAAGGCGACAAAACCACACATGCTTATGAAAATCCATGAATGAGATATGTGTGATTGCTTAGTTACTTCACTTAAGCAAGTTAAAGGTTGCATATAGAAGCTGAATTGACATTTTGACATATGAAATATTGTTTAGTTTTGTATTAAATAGCTGAACCTACAGTTTTCTTCAGTTACAACTAAAGGTTCAGGTTTTGTATCTGTGTCATCATACCGAAGTTCAACAATCAATCTTTTGAACGTGGTTTCATCCCAGAGTCTAGGTGTGATAGTTTCAGCGAAGATTCACAAAATAGAATTGCTTTTTTTAGTATCTGCACGCTAGATTTGCTTTGTATCATGAAGTTGAGAATTTTCTTTCACTTCCGCTTGGCAGATTGAGTACATAAGTGCTCCATCATTGAGATTTAGGTCTACTGTTAGGGGGTCCAATTTCTGATGAACCATTTATGTCATACCTTTAAACAATCTCTTTGGACATAATTTTTGGTGGGATGATGATTGGTCTCAAGAGTTATTGTCTTATGGACTACATGCTAGATTCATCCTTATGAAAAAGGACTTAGATTTGCATATGTACTGATGTATCTTCCATCTGGAGAAGTAAGCGTTCAGAGATTGAATGTCTTCTGTGCTGTTGAGGTTATCAAAAATTTTTTGATGTGTTTTGATTGTCATTAATGTTCCTCATTAAGAATCATCGTTTGAATTGTAATGCATCATTTTCGATCATTTTGATCATTTTGACATTTGGTCAGATGAGGAGATATTATTCTGCTTTAATAACAATTGATTTATCTTTCATAAAGTTTTATAAAAGATTCTCAGTTGTTAAAAGTGTTTCAGTGGTCATGTTGTGGAGCATGCACCCTTCTTTTCTCACTTTAATCTAAACAATATATTTAGCATTACAGATTCGACTGAAGCTAAAGAGATTGTAGATTAGACTCTTTTTAAGTACTTTATTTATGAAGAGTATACCATAATTTTACATAACCATGACCTTCAGTGATGTATGTAGACACATCTTTATATATTACTTTAGGTTCTGGTTATTCCTCATATTTGTGTAGGTAATCCTTGACATTTATCATATGCTTTGAGCGTCCATTGTTCAAAGCGATATGAATTTTCATGTGTTACATGCAAATAGATTAGGTTGGAGTTTTGTTAGAACCCACCTTTTAGTGGGAGTCTTTGATCTTGATGATTCAGATCTACTTGTTTTAAGAGTATTAGCTTTCTTAGCTTGAGGAGCCTTTCTTTTTCTAAACCACTCAATGTCATTGTGATCAGTTGTTGGGTATGAAATTGTATACATATTTTTCATTAAGTTCCTATTGTGACACGTTGAGGGTTTTTAGGTTTGATTTCTCTTTTTAGAGAGAAATAATCTTGTTATGACCATGAGTATCATGTTCAGCTTCCCACAAAAATCACATGTGGGATAGTATACACAATCATCTGACTGATGATCATTATACCCACAGTGTATGTAGAAAGGAAAAGGTATTGTTGACCTTGAAGATCTGGATCTTAAGGTGGAATCTTTTAAAAGTTGGTTCATCTAGAGGTCTGGTGAAAGTATCAGCAGATTCAGCAAAAACAGATTGCTGCTTTTCAGTACTCTAGCATGTAGATTTGCTTTGTATCTTGCACGATGTGAATTTACTTTCAGATCCGCTTGCAGATTGGTACATAAGTGATCCATCATTGATATCAGGTCCTAACATGTTAGGGGGTACCATTTCTGATGAACCATTTATGTCATACCTTTTAAGCAACTCCTTGACATAATTTTTGGTTGATTGATGATTGGATCAAGAGTTATTGCCTTATGACTACAATGCTAGATTCATCCCTTATTGAAAAGGATTGGATTTTCATCATGTACTGAAGTATCTTCTATCTGGAGAAGACAAGTGTTCAAATATCTGAATGTCTTCAGTACTGTGAGGTTATCAATGGATTTTTTGATATGTTTTGAGTGTTCATACTGATCATCGTTTAAGAATTCATCATTTTGAAATGAATGATCATTTTGATCATTTTGACCATTTTGGTCAGATGAGATTTTTGCTTTAATAACAGTAGATTTATCTTTAATAAAGTTTTATGAAAGATTCTCAGTTGTTAAAAGCGTTTCTGTGGTCATGCTGTGGAGCATGCATCCTTCTTTTCTCACTTTAGTCTAAACAATATATTTAGCATTACAGATACGATTGAAGCTAAAGAGATTGCATATTAGACTCTTTTTAAGTACTTTATTTATGAAAACTATACCATAATTTTAGATAAGCATGGCCTTCAGTGATGTATGTAGACACATCTTCATATATTACTTTAGGTTCTAGTTATTCCACATATTTGTGCAGGTAATCCTTGACATTTATCATATGCTTTGAGCGTCCATTGTTCAAAAGCGATATAAATTTCCTGATGTTACATTGCATAAATAGATTCATGATGGCTAGTTTTGCTTAGAAACCCACCTTTTAGTGGGAGTCTTTGATCTTGATGATTCAGATTTACTTGTTTTTAGAGTCTCAGCTTTCTTAGCTTGAGGAGCCTTTCTTTTCCTAAACCACTCAATGTCATTGTGATCAGTTGTGGTATGAAAATTGCTACCACATGTTTCACAGTTCTTTGTGACATGTTGAGGGTTTCTAGGTTTGATTCCTCTTTTTAGAGAAATAATCCTATTATGAACATGAGTATCATGATCATAGCTTCCATATAACTCACATGTAGGAGAGTATAAACAATCATCAGACTGATGATCATTATACCCATAGTGTCTGCAGAAAGGAAATAGTATTGTTAACCTTGAAGATCTAGATCTTAAGGTGGATTCACCTTGGCCAGTGTGATGCTGATGTACCTTCATGGAAGACATGAATTCAACATGATCACATGTTCTATGATCAGTTATTTTTTACTTTTTACAAAACAAGACTTGATAACAATTCTCAAAGAGATGATCGTTGTGCCCACATAGTTCACAATTCATTTTGAATTGAGTTTTGTATTTGTTTTGAAGTGCATTAGGAGGAACCTATAGAGAATTCTTGTTTCTGGAGTAAAATGACTTATCCTTGCTAATTTGTAATTTTAGTTCATTAAGTTCTTTCATTACAATAGCCAAAGGAGGGTCATCTTCTATTTTCACATTTTTTAACTTACCAGCAGGAGCTGAATTAGTTTTTGAAACTGAAATGCTTATATTACCCTTAGCAGGAGCTGAGGATGGTTCATTAATGATGACACTTTTTAAGATTTCAGCTTTGGATGTGGAATTTGACTTCAAAGTTGATTTGATAGTCTTTGGTCCAAAGACAGGTTCAACACCAGCCAGCTTCTCCAGTGGAGGAAGAGGGGTGATACAGACTGAAAATTCATCAGCTGAATCATAATCAATCACTGAAGAGGCAGAGATAGCAACTGAAGGATCAGTCGTGTTTCTTTCTGACTCATCTGAAGGTACCTTATCAGTATCATGATTTGGCAGAGTAGAATTTTCAGGTTCAAATAACCTAGGTTTATTACTGGTGGTAATAGACATTTTTGAGTTATCTGCTAAAGATTTTACAAATATCAAGTCTTTTAGCCTAGAACTGGAGGTATCTTCAGTGAGTTGGTCAATTCTCAAGATTTTCTTCTTTTGAGTAGGAATTTATTCACTGATACACTAATTTACTTTACTAGAACTGTTTAGCCATGTTTCTATAATAGATGTTAGCTCTTTCAGTTTATTTCTTAAGTTTTGATTCTCCTTGAGAATCTCAGTGTTTACATGATGCATGGTAAAAATATCAAGTTTTGCTTGTTTTAATACCACTAGCTGTTCTTTACATGTATTCAGTTCTTAAACAAGATTTATATGTTTTGACAAGAGATTGTTTCTTTGTTTTTCAACATAGTTTAGATCAATACACAAATAATCTAGAAAGGATTTCTATCATCATTATCTTCCATTTCAAGAAGAGTATCTACCTTTTGTATAGAGATCTTAACCCATTCACCATTGCTGGCACTTTCTTTGCCCACGGAGACTCTTTCTTCATCATCGAGTGCCATAAGAGCTTTGACTTCAGTTTTTGAAAAACAATCTCTAGCAAAATGACCTTTCTTGCCACATTTATGGCATTCAGTTTGATCAGTTGATTTTATACTACTGAACCTTTGAGTACCCTTTTTAAAGAATCTTTTAGATTTAGCTAAAAGAGCTCTTGCTTGGTATTCTTCTTTAAGGTCGTTCATGTAATCTTGACTACTTCTTACATCCTCTTCATCATCAGGCCTATCTTGAAAGTCCTGGACAATAGAGGTGGAGATGAAAGCAGTTGATAGTGGAGTTGCAGAGACAAGATTTTTCTCTTTGTTAGTCTCATAAATACTGTTTATAAGGTTTTCTTTATATATGAGTTTACCAAATAGAGAAGCAAGCTCAGATTCTTTTACATGATTTGTGTTTCTGAGACTTTGGCAAAAAGCTAGCCACTCTTTGGTAACCCATTTATAAAACCAGTATTTATTTCAAGCTTTGAGAGTTGAATGCCATCATTTACTAATTCATTCATCAAAGCTTTATATCTGGTGAAAGATTGTGTTAGAGATTCACCTTCTTTGAATTTGAAGGTGTTATAACATAATTTCAAGTCCATGACCCTACTTTCTTTCACATTAGAAGGGCCCTCATGATATAGTATCAGGTCATCCCAGGTAGATTTAGCTGTTAAGCAGTTTATGACAGAGTTCATCTGGTCATTTGGAAGTACAAATATGATGAGACTTTTGAGTCGCTGGTCTAAGTTATCATCCTTTCTCTCATCTGCTGGACATTGTACTTTAGGCTTCCTTTGACCAGCTGCCATGGGGATATAAGGACTATTTTTTTATGATGTTTTCAAATTGGGGTTCAATACCAATGATGTGGCACATGAACCTCTTTTCCAATTTGTGAAATTTTTCACCTCTAGTAGAGGAGCTGCACTTAACTGAACACCCCTATATTCAAGAGTATGTGGTACTTCTGTTGCCATGGTAATAAGATCTTGATTTTAAAAATCTTTTGAGCAGATTATAAAACTTTCAACATGATTTACAAACCAGAAGGCTCTGATACCACTTGTTGTTTCCTTTGAATGTGATATAAGGTTTATCAAGTTAAA
>BQNB010058729.1:0-30674 GCA_026074375.1 Tanacetum coccineum
TTTTTCGTCTTGTGGCCAAGACCTTGAATATTTAGAGAGAGCATATTCATTTAAACATCGTAACGTCTCCTTGAGCCTCGGTAATATTACCAATGTCTTTGATGCACCCTTCCATTTCATAACCCATAGATTGGCCGATCCGAATCAAATCATCCAAGAGACCTAGAATCGATCCCCCTTTGTGAGCTTCTGGACGACTAGAAGTAGAATTATCATTAATAACCTCGTTAACATAACAATCCTCAGGTTTTGACTGCGCTGTAGATGATCCCTCCTTATCATTCTCAACAATTGGTGCATCTTCTATGTTAATATCCTCCTTACGAGACGCTTCTGGAGTAAACCCAGGCGGATGGGATAATGACGGATCCAACTCCTTCTCAGACTTATTAGGATGTTTGTTCAGCAAATCATATAACTCAAAAGGATCCGGAGATAATATGTCGCCCTCCTTATCTCTACTATGACATTCATTGTTGACTGGTGATTCAGGCTTGTCCTCAAAAATAGTGTCTGCGACCTCTTCAACCTCACTATCCAGGTTAAAATCATCTCCTATATTATGTTGCCCCTCCGAGGTGTTACCGTTATTATGTATAGATTCGTCATCTGAGGTATACTCCGTGTCTTTAGGACTAAGAAAACTCGGAGACCAAGCGAAAAGCTCTTTAGCACGCACCATATACACCTTACCCCGATGGATAATCTTAAATCTCTCCAAAATGTTACCAGGCCATTTGGTTTTAATGCATACACGTTTACGAGCAAAGGAGTTAACCAAATTTTCCTCAATGTCAACAATATCCCCCCATTTCTTACCAATCCTCACAAAAGTATTGCTTGACCACATCTTCAACGGAACGCCTTCAATATCAACCCAAACGATCCGTTCGTCACAAACAAAGTCATGAGATGCGAGTTGAATATTACAGAACCAGGACTTAACTCTCGTATGCGATAAGAATTTATCCCTCACAGACCCATTATCAAGTTCTATCAATAGCCACAAACCTCCAAGGTATGACAATTTTACTCCTGGAAACCCTTCCTTGAGAAGAATAATATGCATATTAGAGATGGAACTTACATCTTTAACCTTACCCATAACATGTCGGGACAAATCCTGAACAAACACGCATGAGTCATCAAGCATTAATGCTTGAATATCTGTACCGTCAACCTGAACATCCAAATGGGGCCCTTTAACGGCATTAATAAACGATCCTGGAATAGATGAAAATTTGGTTTGAGAACCAGCCAAAGATTTAGGGAAAACCGGGGGCTTAGGGTTGAGGGTCGGCCGTTCAAAACGAACAACATTAGCATGTAGGTGAAATCGCCCCACCCATAAAGTACATAAGTTACCAACCAAACGATCAACATCATTCACCTTAATGAAACGAACGAAGGCAAATCTTTTACCGGCTTTTGATTTACGGTTGGGAATGTAAACGTCAACAACCTTACCGTATGACTCGCATAGTTTCCACAAGTCACTGGATCCAAAGCTTTCTGGAAAGTTAGTGACGTAAATCGATTTAGAGATACGACCAAGGTGATCCTCCTTAGTCCTATTGTAATGTTTCTTCCTTGATACCTCTTGCCAATCATCAATTCCCATGATACAAAAACCTTTGGATTGAAGGGGGCCCAGCTACCAATTGAAATAATGAGAGAAAAGAACAGATCTGAAGAAACCAAATCTCAGGCAATTTAAGACCTTTAAAACTAATCGCTTCTTTTCGAAGGTCGTCGAACCGAATAAAAAAATGTAAGCGACAATCCAATCTAATAGAGAAGATCATACAATTACATATCTTTATACAGCGAATGGGCTTCGACAAAGAATTGAGGAACGATTAGATTAAGGGCGAAAAAAGAAAAAAAATTTATTGAGGCGTTTGATCCCGCCAGAGGAGTCGCCGGTGAAGACGCCGGCGTTATATTTTGACTTAGTTAGTTTAGTAAACTTGAATTAAAGAGTTACTAAGAGGGTGAGGGTTGTTCGTGAGAACTATATCTTAGTTGTCCGCTATCAGATGGTGTGAATCCTTGATGTCATTGAAATCAAACAGGCTAAACAAGTTATATAGTACACCTGTTGGATAAACCAAGATGATACGCATGAGGATCATGATGGCACAATGATAACTATCTTATTTTAATTGTTTTTATGATAAGAAACTCTGTTTGTATTAGATATGTATTCGAGTTGTGTTAGTATAAGTGTTTGTTTGTGATTTATCACATAACTAGTAACTTAAGGTTTCACATGTAATCAGTTAATCAATCAATCAAGTTTGTCCAAATAAATTGTCTAGTCTTCTCCTTCTATATTCATAAGGAGCTCGCTGACACGCTAGAAAGTGGAGCTACATCTCCGATACTAGACCCAAATCGGGTCGTATCAATTGGTGCTTTCATTGAGGGTTTTTGATTTAGGGTTAAAAAAAGAAGTTACTATTCACGTACTGTTCACGGGGTACTATTCATGGTACTGTTCACCTCACGGGGTACTATTCATCGGGAAAAAAAAATTAAAAAATTTGTTCTTCGAATTATTGTTTATGGTATCGGGTGGCAGCGATCGAAACGCGGAATACAAACTATCCAAGCTCTTGCAAATTGGTACGATGGCCGAATATCAGGATGAGTTTGAGAAGCTTATAAATCGAGTAACTGTGATCTTTGAATCTTTACTTACATCGTTTTATATCTCCGGACTTAAACTGACGTTATCAATAGAACTGTTGAGGGCGAGGCCTTTAGGGGAAGCCTTCTCCTTAGCCCGTATAATAGAGGCTCGTTTGGAGGCAATTGCAGAGAAAGAGAAAGAGCATATCATTAAAAAGAAAGCATATACCATTTTATCATTACGAAGTGAATTAGCTTCACCTGAGATTAAAGGGTCCTTAGATGCTGATGAAGATATTGGTATTGATGAGGTTAGTAGCGCGATAGACTGTATTTTTCATATTTGTGAGAGTAATGAAGTTCGTAGCAAGTTTGGCGAATTTTCAGAAAATAAGAAAAGTGTGATAGAGCTTGGAGTATATCGCGAGAAGAGTCGTAGGGCCGCGGAAGGCGGAAGAAGAGTGTTGTGTTACGTCCAAGGCAGCAAAAGGCTGAAGAAGAAAAAGATGAAGGCTGCAATTCAAAGAAGATTATGGGATCCCAGAATTAAGAGTGCTTTTCAAGACAACACCTTGAGGGCAAGGTGGTTTTGAAGGAGTGAGGAATGATACGCATGAGGATCATGATGGCACATGGATAACTATCTTATTTTAATTGTTTTAGGATAAGTCATTGTTTTAGGATATGTATTCGAGTTGTGTTAGGATAAATGTTTGGTTTTGTGAGTTATCACATAACTAGTATTTAAGGTTTCACAATGTAATCAGTTAATCAATCAATCGAGTTTGTCAAATAAATTGTCTAGTCTTCTCTCTATATTCTTAAGGAGCTCGCACACGCTTGAAGTGGTGCTACTATCTCGATACAACCCAAACCGGGTCGTATCAATTGGTGCTTTCATTGAGAGTCCTCGTTGAGGGTTTTTGATTTAGGGTTAAAAAAAGAAGTTACTATTCACATACTGTTCACGGGGTACTATTCACGGTACTGTTTACCTCACGGGGTACTATTCATCAGGAAAAAAAATTAAAAATTTGTTCTTCGAATTATTGTTCATGGTATCGGGTGACAGGTATCGAAACGCGGAATACGAACTATCCAAGCTCTTGCAAATTGGTACGGTGGCCGAATATCATGATGAGTTTGAGAAGCTTATAAATCAAGTAACAGGGATCTCTGAATCTTTACTTACATCGTTTTATATCTCCGGACTTAAACTGACGTTATCAATAGAACTGTTGAGGGCGAGGCCTTTTGGGGAAGCTTTCTCCTTAGCCCGTATAATAGAGGCTCGTTTGGAGGCAATTGCAGAGAAAGAGAAAGAGCATATCATTAAAAAGAAAGCATGTATCATTCTATCATTACGAAGTGAATTAGCTTCACCTGAGATTAAAGGGTCCTTAGATGCTGATGAAGATATTGGTATTGATGAGGTTAGTAGCGCGATAGACTGTGTTTTCCATATTGGTGAGAGTAATGAAGTTCGTAGCAAGTTTGACGAATTTTCAGAAAATAAGAAAAGTGTGATAGAGGTTGTTATGGGTGGTGGTGAAGCGCTTGGGGTATATCGCGAGAAGAGTCGTGGGGCAGCGGAAGGCGGAAGAAGAGTGTTGTGTTACGTCCAAGGCAGCAAAAGGCTGAAGAAGAAAAAGATGGAGGCTGCAATTCAAAGAAGATTATGGGATCCCGGAATTAAGAGTGCTTTTCAAGACAACACCTTGAGGGCAATGTGGTTTTGAAGGAGTGAGGAATGATACGCATGAGGATCATGATGGCACAAGGATAACTATCTTATTTTAATTGTTTTAGGATAAGTCATTGTTTTAGGATATGTATTCGAGTTGTGTTAGGATAAGTGTTTGGTTTTGTGAGTTATCACATAACTAGTATTTAAGGTTTCACAATGTAATCAGTTAATCAATCAATCAAGTTTGTCAAATAAATTGTCTAGTCTTCTCTTTATATTCTTAAGGAGCTCGCACACGCTTGAAGTGGTGCTACTATCCCGATACAACCCAAACCGGGTCGTATCACAAGAACACAGCGAAAGTATCCTGTGTTTAACCACTTAATCTCAGGCTGCTAGGCCAACTTAGTTAAAATGTTTTTATCAGCCGCTTTGTATTGCGATGCCATATTTAATAGTAAGAGTTAATTACATATTTCGTCCGTGTGCTTTACACATTATTCGCACCTTTCGTCTTTTTCTTAAACTTGATAGATCCGTCCCTGTGGTTGCAAAATATTGCAACATTCGTCCTTTTTACCAATGGCCGTTACATTTTGTGGTTAAGTACCTCACGCACATAAAACGTGAGGGCCAATTAGTATTTTTGCTTCTCACAAAGATAATTAATATTTCGTCCTTGTGCTTTACACATATTTGCATCTTTTGTCTTTTTTTAAACTTCTTGCAACATTCGTCTATGTGGCTGCAAAATCTTGCAACATTCGTCCTTTTCTTCAACGAGCGTTACTTTTTGTGGTTAAGTCCCTCACGTGCGTAAAATGTGAGGCCATATTTATATTTTTAGTTTTCACTTCTCATGTAACTAAAAGAGTAACGATCGGTTAGGGTCGTAAAATGCAAATTATGTAACAAAAAGGACTAAGTGTGTAATTAACTCAAAAAAATTTAAAGGACAATAGAAAACATGTTTGTTAAACACCGGGAAGAAGTTGAAAAGTACTATTGACTCATATTTTTCTTTCGGTTCGGATTTTTAGAATAAATTTCATTTCTAATTATTGTTAAATTTTTGGTTTGTTTAAAGTTTTCCGGCTTTTTAAGGGTTTTCGGTAGGTGTGGCAATTCGGGTCAGGTTCGGGTTGGCAGGTCAGCAAACCTCAACCCGAACCTGACCCATTTAAGTAATCGTGTCAGCTATGTTAACTTTAACCTTTTTACACATAACCCGAACCTGACCCATTTAACCAGTATATATACTTGGGTTGGCGGGTTAAATAGGTTACATTGATTGAATAGGTTAAACGGGTTTCGGGTTGACCCATTTAACCCGTTTTATATACAAAAGTTGACACATTACACGGGTTAAAAGCCTATGATGTATTAAAACGTATCTACAAAACGTTGTTTGTCAGTATTAGATTATAACCTAGATGATAAGAAGTCTATGACATGATTAATTTGAAAAGCATAAAAACATATATTTATAAGTCAAAATTACGAATTTTGCAGTTTTAATAATTTATTACTCCGTAATATGGCGGATTGGTTTTATGCGGTTATTTCCATTTGATTTTTCAATGAAAACCAAAACCGGAACGAAAAAGTTGGTTTTTATTTTCCTATAACCGAAATGTCGTTCTTTTACTTTAGACAGATTTTTTCTGTCATTTGGCTTTTTTCAGTTTTCGGTTCAGTTTTTGCTCACCCTATCGGTCTCAAGGTCAACATCTTTTTCATTTTCACTTAAATTTATTTCTGAGTTAGTTAAAAGTTTCATCCTTTTGCTTTATACTGATTGCATCTTTCGTCCCTAAAAATTAACGGTCATTACTTTTCTTTGTTACGTGAGAAATGGAAAGACTAATATGCCCTCACGTTTTATGCACGTGAGGGACTTAACCAAAAAGTTAGCGGCCATTGGTGAAAAAGACAAACGTTGTAAGATTTTTGCAACCACAATAAACGATCTTGTAAGAAGTTTGAAAAGGACGAAAGTTTCAAATATGTGTAATCCATAGGGACAAAATATGTAATTAACTATTTTGAATATGTTTATGGTTATCTACTTATTGATTCTAGAACACTTTTGATACTACAAACTTATGAGGGGTCATTCTTCAATTCCTCAACTTTTTAGTAATACAATAGTCAGCATTCAAACAAGAGTAAACTGCAAAAATCATCCCCAATAAGGATGATTTTTGCTGAACATTTGCCACTCAGGGATGATTAGTGCTAATAATATCGGTTAGGGATGATTAGTGCCACAAACTATAAACCACGAGGATGATTTTTGCAGTTTACTCTTCAAACAATGTAAAAGTCAATCCTCATGCATATTCAATATCTAACTAACCAATATATCAACTTGCATATTCAATATCTAGAAAAATTATCTCTCATCAATCAAGTTATAAGACTTCACAGGCCTCACATTTTTTAAAATAAAACACAAAAATATAAAGAAAGGAAAAAAGTCCGATGGCTTGGCTGGTGAATTTGACACCGATCCTTATATTCTGGTATGATCTCATGTCACAGGACAACGTCATAGGGCTATAACGCGCCATGTGTCACCCCATACCACACGCTCTAACAAACTCTCATGACAACGAAATTGTGACAATGGTAAAACCAAACAAATAAAATCAACAAATACTTGCGAAGGATGTCGGCTTCTTTTTGGAGAAAATACTTATTGGTTAGGGTCGATGAATACATGATGATTGGATTGAAGCTAGGTACGTCTAATACATTACATGAAACCTAAGAATCTAAGATACTCATGATCATATCAACTAATGTCAAAAATAGATACAAGGAAAACTCAAAGTAAAGATTGAAATTGATTGTGAAACAACAGAAAGAGATGCAAGGACAAAAACTAACAAGATTTGCCTTTTTATTTCTGGTCATTCATTAGGGGTGATGGCTTTTACACAACACCTTACATGATGTCGGCCTTATACAACGGCTCGCGAGGTCTGGTATGCACTCGAAACCTCTTATAGCCATGACTCGATCGAGCATATGCAAAATCTTCGTGACTCTTTAAAGCAAACAATTTCAAAATTAGTCATATTTTACTCTTAATAACTTAGATAAGAGCAAAAATAACAATAAAAACAAAACCTTCGAGAGTCTCTCCACTGCCAACCGAGCTGTCAAACCTGGTCCGCATCCTGTGAAAATTCACCTTAGTTATAACAAATTTCAAACTTAAACTCACATTTTGGTCTTTATAATTTAAGGAGAAATGTTATAACCCCATAAACTTTACAAAAAGATTTTCATAAAATGAGGTGTAGAAAACTGATTTACTAGCTTTTTTTAGAAGAGTTAGAAAAGTGAAAAAGAAAATAAGTGGATCAAATATGATAACACATTGTAAAAGTTTGTTTATGAAAGTGAAAAACCTCTTATTTAAACTAGGCGAGTACCCGCGCATAGCGGCGGAAATTCCTAGCGGCACATAATTTACGATATGCGATATTGTGGTAAATGTTTCGTGTAACGTTCAAAATAGAACGTGAAAATATCAAAATGTAATTGCAATGGGTTGTAAAATGCGATAATTCTTTCAACTGACGCAAAAATTCTTAACATGTATCAAAGAACAAATGAAAACATTTAGTGAAACTGAAAATAAAATATTACATCAACTTTAAGAAGTCTTGTGCATAATTGAGCACCTCAAGAGCTGTGCGCCCTCCACATGGTACGATCAGTGACCCTTTCCTCAAGGTGACCTCATCATCATCACTACTCTGAACATCATTAACATGATAAACTCTCGAAGTGATAACTTTGGGTTCGAGTTCATTGCGTTTATTGCTCTTTTCATCAATTACAAGAATTTTAGCTCGGGTTCCTCGTAAGCCTGCAAAAGCACGCCCCTAAAAGGTTGAATGTTCATGATAACATACTTGGATTAGACAAATTTAATGGCATACCTTATTACGTAGAACTCCAGCTTCTTGGCCAAAGGATAACCATGACTCCTTTTGATTCATCTGCATCAAATGGCATACAAAAATTCACATTCTTTTTATTTGACGGTAGCTTCTAATGAAGTATCACAGGTACATCTTAATTTCAAAAGAACCTTCGATAAATAACTACTTAATTAGGCATCAAACAAGTAAAATTTCTGATTGCTGTAACAGCCAGTAATGCATAGGAGTATAAGGGAGCTCACTTAGATTATGTAAATTGTTCATGATATAAAAATATGTGCAATTTAGCACCTCTCTGACATTCAAATGAATATACCTTTGGAAGCCAATGTAACATTTATGAGTTATCTTGTTCTTGAGTTTCATTCATTTGCCGGCCAATCAAAAAAACCGGGAAGCTCTTGAAGTAGAGTTCAGAACCCCTCGTTGCAAATAGCAATCATGCAATCTGTGGCTGCAGAAATACATGTTATATGTCAACCCCATGCTATTACTTTTATGTTCGATAATTACAGATAAGAAAGTAACACACTTGCTAATTAACAATACTAACTTCAAATTACATTACCACCCACAAAATCATTTTTTAACACCAAATCAAAATCACTAACCATATGAACACACATCATTTTCAGTACATCATTCACAATTACAAACACATTTTCATTACAA
Source organism: Tanacetum coccineum (assembly GCA_026074375.1). Lineage (NCBI taxonomy): Eukaryota > Viridiplantae > Streptophyta > Magnoliopsida > Asterales > Asteraceae > Tanacetum > Tanacetum coccineum. The sequence goes on from BQNB010058729.1 coordinate 8,953, forward strand.
ACACATTCAATTTAACACAAATAAACAGAATTAAAGTTGGTTACTAACCAGAGGAACATTTTTGGTTGCTTCAAAAAAGCCTTCTCAGTCTACAACCAAAATGAAGACAAATTAGAATTATAAAAGGAACACTTTTGGTTATATTAAATGATAGGTTTAGTTGATGAAGTGAAGGTGTTAAATGTGCCTGTTCTGCCATTGTTAATTGATTTGAAGGAAGGTTTACGACGGTTGCCATTGTTGTTTGATTTGAAGGAAGGTTTAGGATGACGGATAAATGTATAAAGATGAAGCAACTCTATAGCGTATATAGCACTTGTTTATTGCAGTAGAATGGAAGGGTATAAGAGATTAAGGAAGCTGTTACAATGGTTTAAATGGTTAACAAAAATACAATTGAGTTATTGATGTAGAGGATTGTAACTGATGAATTGGTTCCTACATTATAGTTGACTTTGCTCCATTCAATACTTCCCATATATGTATTATATTCTAGCCGATATGACAACCCTTTAAGTATTATTCCAGCAATTCAACTTTCAACAATATTCCAGCAATTCAACATTATAACTTCCATGTATGTACTACATTTCCTAAATTATTTAGTTTCAACTTTCAACATTTCAAGAATTCAATAATGAGTGATACACCCTTTATAATGAAGTATAGATATAGATATAGATATAGAAGTATAGAAGTATAGATATAGAGGTATAGATAAAAAACACAAACTTCACATATACTTTATAACAAACATTGCATAAAATTTACAATACAAAATTTATTACAAACTTTACTTAAGCTTACACAAAAGTTAAGCTCAAACTTTTCATAAATATATGACAAAAATTTACCAACATTATGACAAAAATTACCAACTGGTAACAGCTTCAAAGATTTACTAAAGGTAATCAAAAGCAATATGTTAAGAATATAATGGATCCTTAATTATGAGGAATGAACAAGTTGGCTTATTGCCCGAGCGTTGCGGCGGGGGCTAACTTAGTCTCGAAGGGTATTTAGCTACAATAGTATGCGCTTTGCGGTGGGGGCTAACTTAGTCTCAAAGGGTATTTAGCTACTATAGTATGTTTTTTCAGATATTTTGGTGTGTTTTAGTGGATTTTGGTATTTCATATTTAGCCCAATATGTGTTTAGTGTATGTAACCAAAGTTATTAATATTATAGGATATGACACAGAATATAAATAACACATACCTTGTTTTAGACGGAAGGCAAAGTTTCTCTTAATGTTTGATCAAAATGTACAGCTTTAATCGTATGTATTATTCATGATCCTGTGTTGTCTCCTCAACAGCAGCAATTGCAGCTTCATTTTTACCAAAGCTCTCGTCAAGGGTAGCCATTCCAGCATCATTCATCTGAAATTTGGACAAAGACAGTCATTTTTGTTGTAGGCATTTAATATCTTTGTGATAGAAAGCTACATAAGTAAATATATCTATGACCTACAGAAAAGTAAATATATGTGCGCAAAACAACCCCGCCCCCTAAACAGCAACAGTGGTACTTTGGTCCTTCATATCAAGGACCACTCTTTACACGTTCTTCATACCAAAAAAATGCACTGCAGTGTTGACCAAGCCTGTGTACATCTTCGCAGATGTATATACGCCGATGGTGGTTCTGTGTCATAAGCATAAAGAAAATAAGGACAAAAACAGGTGACTACAAAGTTAAAGGTTAAAAGCTACTTCACAATATTACCTGTAGTTGAAGAGCGTAGACACGTGTTATCGCATGTGAATCGCGGTTATTACTGCGGCGGTCAGTATCGGGATCTGTTATGAAACCAAATTGGACATAAATGAAATTAGCTGTGGATAAACGACGTACACTAAGTAATAAAGTCTACGGCTATTTTGGCACGACATAATCATTCTATATAAAACCATTCCTTATCTGGGTAGTTGCTTACATGTTGGTATTTGTAAATATGGTTGTGTCCAGGTTTACCTTCAATTGCAAGGTGTATATCTCCCTGTTGCCGGTTCTCGTTAACAACATCTACAAAAGTCCAATAACAAAGTGTAAATGACACGCATTATTTGAACCGTTAAATATAACATGGACATAAATAATTAAACAAACCTTGAATAGGGTCATTTTCCACGTTGTTGAAGCCAACACCGAGAGAGTAATTGTGTTTACACGCAGCACGTTTGTTACCCTGTTGTTTTTTGTCTATATAAGTGTTCATCAGGCATGTATATAGCTATTGCACTACTGCCAGAAGGTGTGTCACATTTTCTTTTTTATTCATAACCGCCTACGCAGGAGTATTATAAAAGTTAGTGCGTTCTGACAATGGTGCAAAACTGAATTAAATAAAGACTAATCTACTTACGTATACGTGAACTTTGTTGGTGAACATCATTGATGAACTCATCGTTTTGAGGCATCAATGACTGATTAGATGTTGTTTCGTATTCAAAAATTAATGCTTTCTGTCGCTTTATTTGAAACTGCCCAAGCAAACAAAACTACATCAGTTATCCTAGCAACAATGACCTTTTTCGCCTAAAATTTTTCTCATTCAATCTTCACAAAACTTTATAAACCCCAATTTTCACAAACACCTACTCTTATTACTTATGTTTTACAAACAAATGCTAAACATGTAGTTCAAAGGTATGAATGTCTTATATGACATTTTACAATTTTGCATATTTTATAAAATTTAATAAGGGATGTTGAGTAAATGTGACCTCAAATGGCTCATCATCAGTTGTAAAGGTAATTCCAGTAACATACTCGAGCCAAACTGGAAATCCGCTACAAGAATAAGAACCCTTTTTTATAATCATTTCTCGAAGAATCATAAAGAAAAAAAAAACTCATCTCTACAAATTAATACCTCCTTCGCACAACTTCAAGCTTTATGAATCTTGTTCTCTCCCACATCACTCTATATGTCCTCACGCCATTTATTTTTTCAAAACCCCCAAAATAAGCAAACTTCAAGGCAAACACTTAAAAAACTTAACAACCATCTTAACCCTAAGTAAATGAAAACTTTTATAAAGAAAACTAAAAATTTATAAAAGAAAGAAACAAACTTACTTTTTTGGAAGATCAACATCGTGAATATCATGTTGATGAAGCGGTGCCGCCGCGGTTTATCATTCAAGTAAACAGGCCGGCAACTAAGAAAGAACTGTGTGAAAGTTTCAAGAAGAAACGGAAATAATCGAGAGAAAACGAAGAAAAAAAGATCACATAATGGACCAAACCAAACAGGAGTTGATTGATATAAAGGAGATGAACAAGAAAGAAGAGATTAAATCATTGATCGGAATAGGTGATTAGGGGCGGCTGGATTTAGGGAGAGAAAAAAATGGTGTATTAGTTTTCATATTGTGTACTAGTTTTCACATCCTAACTCTTCAACCCTTCCATGAATAGATTAAGTTTTGAAGGTTTGAGGCAAAATGCTTTATATGTATCATAGATCAGATTTTAGCTTGTATGGTTTTCAAACGGCACTGCTTGATTCAGTTTGAAACAAAACCAGTCCTGGATAAAATAATTATTTTTCAAAGCTTGAAATGGCATTGTTTTAAGTCTATGTTTTTTATATTAGAAATAATTGAAATAGTATTTAGTTCATAGTCAACTTTGGGATTGATCTAGTTTAAAGCAGCTGCTATGGGGTTTGGCATGGCGTCGGTGTGGGAAGGTAGGTGTCGACGTTGGTCGATCAGGGTTAATGAGTATTTTGTCATTGTTTGAAACAAGCAGAAATTACCCGCGCGTTGCTGCGGGCGTTAATTTTTCGCGCGTTGTTGCGGGGCTTTTTTTTTTTTGGGTTTATTTTTGGTGTCGACGTTTGGTCGATCCAGTGGATATTGAGTATTTTGTCATTGTTTGAAATGCGGCTCGGCAAGTTTGAAATGGCGTTTTAAGTTAATGCGTATTTTGGCAGACAATGGTTACGGATGATGATAGGAGAGTGAAAGTGTTCGCTTTGATTTTTGGTTCCGTTATTCTGTATACCGTACAGAAGGGATATCGCATATGTTTGTTTATGTAACTTTGTACAATATAAAATTCTGTATGTTAAGGCCCTAGTGTGTTACAGCACTATAAACTTCACCTTGATTCCGCCAAAAGGACCTATGCGATACGTGGGTCTAACATGTTCTAAACTTCTCACTTTAATACTACTTAAATGTTATCGCTAGCCCAATCTAATGTCCCAGTCATATCCAGCCCAACATTCTCCAGTTAGTTTTTGCAAGAACATGTCGATTTTGGGTAGGGGTGTTGATTGGTTTGGTTATTAGGTTGTTTGGTTATAAAAAAAAATTGAGTTAACTCGAAAACCGAACCGAAAAATTGAAATTCTGTTCGGTTTTTGGGTTGACCCGAATAACCCGAATTACACTATTTATTTAAAAAATAATAATAATTACATAGATATTTAGAAAAAAATTATTTCAAGCATAAAAAGTGTTTTTTTATATTAGGATAAAATTTTAATATTCTTTTTATATATATTAGCATGGTACCCTCGCAATGCGGCGGCGGGTACCCGATGACTATTTGTGTGGCGAACTAATGTTACACTCTTACTCATCAAGTTTGTATTCAAATTAAGGTTAAAGTTGTAAAAAATTTGAATCGAAATAAAATAAACCCACTAAAAATAAAAAAAATTATAAAAAAAAATAGATGTTGAATTAAAGAGCACAAATTTTTTTTAAATTATGGTGAAAATATATCATAAAAAAATAGATAAAAAGATATTTCAATTTAAAAATAAATGTGGTTTTTAATTAAGAAGTGACATATGTCACTCTAAGATGTGGTTCCCTTATAATGAAATTGATGGTCAAGATTGCACATATTTTCATAATAAGTAAATTTAAAAGTCTGAATTTTTAAGACTTTCTAAAAATAAAATGTCTTAAATACTTTATAATATAGTATAGATATAAATAAATATATAAAAAACATATATCTATATAAATTCGGTTTGCGGTTCAGAACAAACACATATCCAACCTGAAAACTGAATGTGTAGTTCGGTTCGATTTTAACAAATTTGGTTCGATTTTTAATTCGGTTCAGTTGTTTTCGGTTTTTCGGTTTTTCTGCTCACCCCATTTTTGGGCATGTAGAAGTGTAGAACCGTAGATAATGCCAAAGGTCGTTAGGTGGAGGTTCAAGGTTTATCTAGGGGTGTGCATTGTTTTGATTAATAAACATATAAATCGAAACCGAATCGAATAAAAAAACAAAACTGAATTTCAATCGAACTTAATTTGCCATAATCAAACCAAACTGAATTAAAAATTTGGTTTTCGGTTTGGATATGAGTTTAGCAATCGGAACCGAAAACCGGATTTATATAAGTATATATATTTTTATATATAAAAAAACCATTACAATTTTATTATAATCTAAAAAAACACCTTTTAAACTGAAATATTTTTTTTGCTAAAAAATATATAATTATTAAAAAAACACTTTTTGTACTAATTCATCATCTCCGGTTTCTCCACCATACCCTCTACTCCTTTTGTACTAATTCACCATCTCCACCATACCTTCTGATAGTCTCATATATATCTGGCAAGTATAAATCGTTTTATCTTGGGCTAATCATTTTTAAAAACATTATACTTGTCCAAATTTACTTTTCTAACCATAAAAAATTACTTATGTGAACATTAAAGTGGTTTTTTTGGCCTTTTTAAGCATCTATGATCATTTTATCCTTTAATGTAAATTACATAATTGGTCCATGTGATTGTAAAGTTTAGATTAACCATTCCCGTTCCCTTTTTTACTTAAAACCATATAAGATCTCTACAAGAACAGCCAAAAATATTTACTAATCTTTTAGATGCCTAAAACCATAAAGTTTGCATCTATGACCATCATAGTTACACAAAAATATATACTTAATGTGTGCTTACAGAGGCTATTCAACTATATAACTTAAAAGCATATAAGAACAGTCAAAATCAAGATAAGATAAAAATACATAACCATTTGAATTACATACATTGCCCATTACCCTTTATAAAGAGTACAAAAAGTATATCAGTTCTATCCAATAGCATGACACCATAACATTCAGTACCATTACATTAGATAACATTAGTGTATCCAAAAGATTAGTGTACCAAAAGATTGCATAACCACAACAGAATGATCAAACACCCAGCTTTCTTTTCCCCTTCCTGACTTGCTCCCTCTCCTGCTCTAGAACTCTAAATGTCTTGTTAAGAATCATCTCCTAGGTTGTCTTATTTGCTAGCTCAATGCAACAATTTCGTATTGGTACAGGGCTTTTGACAACAAATTTCTTTGGAGCTTGTGGAATCTTTGGAGTTAAAAGGATTGGTGACTTACAAGTTTTTGATTTAGAACCTTTTCCCTTGCCTTTTGGAGTTGGAAGGGACTTACTAGTTGTTCCCTTGCTTTTTGGAGTTTGAAGAAACTTACTAGTTGTTGACTTCTTACTAGTTGTTGACTTAGAACCTTTTCCCTTGTCTTTTGGCTTTTTAAACCGCAACTCTTTCTCTTCTTCACCTGTCTCATCCTCATACCATTTAAGCAATTCCTTTGACGGACCTTTACTAGAAACAATCTCTTCCACGGATCTTGATGAAGTTGCAGAACTTAATGAAGTTGACTCAAATTCATCAGAACTTGAGGAATTTGAGTCAAGTTTATCAGAACATGGCAAACTCCTGTCATAGTTTTCAAAACTTGAACTTGAATCAATTATAATTATTTCTGCATAAAACACATGTCATTAGTGTTTGGATATAAGTTGAATCAAACAAGAATTTTGCATAAAACACATGTCATTATATCTATATAAACCAAACTTTTAAGCTAAAGTGGTCTAAAACATATGTTAAGTAATGCAAAGTTGTTGCATTACTAGTATAATTCACAACAGTCTATGCAAAGTTGTTACACTAAGCTTGGTCAGCCTTAATAACATATGTAGTTGCAACCGTTGAAACATTTATTTTTCTAACCTCTTGATCCTCTCTTTTTAAATAGTCTTGGACATCTACATTACAAACAAAGTAAATAAGATACTACTTTCTTAAATCATTATAAGCTAGACGACTAAGCTAAATTACTATCAACATAAGCTAGATTAAGTCCTTGGTTGGTTGTAGGGATGGCAAAAAAATCCGAACCCGATGGGGAAACCCAAAACCCGAAGCTTTTGAGGCGGGGCGGGGCATGCTTATCGGGTTACGGGGCGGGTTTCAGGGCATTAACGGGGATTTTTATCAGGTTTGGGGCGGGGACGGGGCACAAGATCCGCACCCCGTCCCGCCCCAAAACTATATATACATATAGATATATTATATTTATATATTGTTATGTTGGTATTAATGTAATAAAACTAATATTATCATTTTTTTTAGTTTTGTATCTTTGCAAGATTGTAAGTTATGATTACGAGAAACTTCTTTTATGTAATGTTTTTAAAAGAAGTTTGATTTTTTTTAATGTGGTTATCATTATTTATGTTTAATTTGTTAAAAAGTTATAAAGGCTACTAATTAATATATTATTAGTGGTTGTTGATTCTTCATATTATTGCATGTAATCACATTTGTAAAAATATGGCGTAAAAAGTAATAATAAACAGAGAATAACATGTATTTGGTGGAGCATTACGCTTATAAAGACGCCCCGATAAGATCCTCAACCGGGATTGGAGCGGGTTTGGAGGAGCATCTCGCCCAAATGGAGCGCCCCGATAAGATCCCCCTTAGGGATCGAAGCGGGTTTGGAGCATGGTTTGCTAATCGGGTTTGGGGATGAAGGATGGCTGCCCCGCCCTAAACCCGCCATATTTCCATCCCTAGTTGGTTGCTAGTCATTTTTGTGTAAAAGTATGTATTTCCTCTGTTCGTGTGCGTATTTCTTATCTTTGGTTAGGTCGGGAATTGCACAATGCAATGGGAATGTGAAAGTAGTGTCTTTTATTTTTCGTGTGTTTACTACTTTCACTACTATTTTATTTCTGAGTCATGAGCATTATGGAAAAATTATCCGAATTTATTATGATCGTGAAGTGGTTAAATTTTACATCGTTATTCGTTTTCTAGTTGGGGTTGTTTAAACAAATAAACAAAATAGAAAAGTACAAAAAAATGTAAGAGAGAAAAAAAGGTGAGGATTGTGAGATAATCAGTTCGTCTAAACTTAACCGATTTTATTTTTTATGAGATAATCGATTATTCGTTGGTACCTACTATAAACCAACGATGTAAAGTTTTGTTGTATATTATTTAAAGTTGGTCGCAAAGTTAACCAACTATGCATTTTTTGTATCAAGTGGTAGATATCACCACTATTGTTGTACTATATTATGGATGATCAGGAGTTGGTTGTTACGGGAATGCCAACTAGGTTGTTTTTATGGATCGTTAAGGATGATGATTAAGACATCTTTGAGTCTAATTCGTGTCTACCAAACAAAGAGTGAGTTTCGTGTTAAAGCTTGAGTTAGTTAGTGATTTGTGTCTTTTTTAAGGTTATGGTCGAAAAAGTAGCTAGCAATATTTTTGTTTATTGGTTGGACTTACTATTTCGTTGTTTTATTTTTACACCATTTATAAATATTTCCCATGCCTAATTCCTACCCTATATCGTTCTTCATCCTAACCTTTGGTTTGCTCAAATGAGGGAGTGAGCAATCACATGTGTGTCATTCATAGATTTGAATGTTTATGTGTGGTTTTGTCGCCCCTGTTGGTGTACACTGTTGGTAAAGTTTACTTAATCCTATTCTTTAGCTTATTCGAGTTAAGGAGTGAGCGATCACAAGTGTCGCGGTCATGAATTTAGGCGTGCATTTGTGGTTTTGTCGTCTTTTTTGGAATATTGGTATCGATGGAGATTAAAAAGAATGATCAACCCTAAAGCCTTCTTCATTCACCCAATTTACCTTTTTAGACTGGTTACTCCTTAGCTTTAATGGTGGAGATGTGTATCCTTGCTAAGCTTATGATAGAATACTCGTCACGACCGAGCAACTGAGCGATCTACTAAATATTACCACATAGATTAGTTGAGTGATTTGAGTGATTACATTTTCCTATTTCGTGAGGTGTTTGGTTGTGCGCTAGTACTTGAATAAAAACGCTTAAGAGAAAAATCCTAGACATTCGTTTGGGATACATTTTTATAAGATAAATCTAAGGGCCATTTACTTAAATAGGCCGAGCAGATCCCTAAATTCCAACTAATAGGCCATTTAGGGGAAGATTCTAAAAATAGGTTTTGAAAAAGCACTATTTTTGGCTTTTTTCGAGTAAAAAACACTAAAGTCGTGCCAAAACATAAAAAGTCACGCCAAAAAATAGGACACGTGGCAACATTTCTATGGAGTCGCGAAATCGCGCCAGTTGCGAGAAAAACAAGAAGTAGTGCTTTTTAAAAGATGGAATTTTTTTTTGGCTCATTTGCGTAATTAACTCTAAATCTAAAGTCTACATGAGGACAAGTAGGATTCGAGTGGGGGGATATTTGATGACATAAAATAACGTCACACTTGACATCATTTATCTCGTTTATATTTGATCGTTTTGTATTGTTTTATATAAGATTTGATACTTAATCGCTTATTTGTATAAATCTCAGTTATTATCGAGCATTTGTCAAAAGATGGAGAAAAAAGCGTGTTTTGGATCATAAATGAAGAAATTCAAGAAAGTCTACTAAATCTGAAGAATACGATGTATCATTCTAGATGGATACGTTGTTTCCCAAGACATAGACAAGATCAAGACCATTGCCAGACTTTAAAGAATACGCCGTATCCATATCAGTAGATACGTCGTATAAGATACTTTGGTCAACATTGAAGAAACACGATTTTCATCCAATACGCCGTATCCAGAAGCTCCTATACGCCGTATTCAGTGGCGGTTTATGAATATTCCAGAATAAAATAATCGTGGAGCACACTCCAAGTTACCCTAATACGCTGTATCGGATACTGATGTGTGTTTTACAAGCTTTAAATTTATATTACTAGAAATACCGATTTTTGACTAAAAACAAAAATTTCGAGCAAGTATACCCTATCGAGTGTAATATAGTATTAGGTAAGTCTAGGTCGATCCACGGGATTTGTAGCAATTCACAGATTGTTTATCAAGTAACAAAGCTAAATGATTGTCACGTATCAAATAGCCAAAACATGTGTATAAAGCAAGCAAGAAACAAGACATGATCCACATAACATGATAGATATAGATAGAGCAAGAATTTATATAAACAAAGCATAAAAGTCATATATGACGGGTAATCATAATAACAAGCATATCTACCGAATATGCAAAGAAAATCTTTTGACCTGTGATTCTAAGCATATCAAGTGCATTACGATTGGTTTATATCACAGATGCATAAAAATAAATTCCTCCTAACCTGGTCGGTCAACATAAGGAATGGTCTTAACATTATTCCACTTGGTTTGTTTATCAATTTACCACACAGTTCTCACAAGTATGATATTGACATGCCATAGACAAACGGTTCAAAATACATAAAGACAATTAACCCTTTCGGCCTGATCCAAGCAAAGATAACATCGAATTCAAAAACATATATATTCACAAGTCATAGAAAAATCATCCAAATATTATATCATGTCTCACATATCCAACATATGAGAAGAAAGTACTAAAATTGATATTCGAACTAGTAACAAGCACCAAACCAAAATCCATTGCTTCCTTATACAACCAACATCCAAAACCCACTAAGATGCCCAGAGAATCTGTCACGAACCCTCTAGAAATACAAAAACACGTCGCCAAATGGTGTGTTTGGTAATGGGTTTGATATAGTGACTTAGAAGGATTTGGTGTTAATCCTGTTATATGTCATGTTTGCACTATAGTATCATTCAAAAGTTATAGGATTAGAGGAGAGAAGCTATTTTTCATCATTTTTAAAATAGAAATAGGAGGGAGAAGTGAATTACAAAATGTAAGAGACTTGTATAAATACCCCTCCTAGATGGGTATTTATACTTATTGCTATTCATATTTTATTTTCCTAACTTTAGTCCAACCTTAGTCAACTTTATTTAACTTTGACCAAGATAGACTTTATTACATTATAATCACTAATAAAACTATAAACTATACAAAGACCAATTATTTTAATAATAAACACTTTTCTTAAACCGAACAATCTCCCCCTAATGGTTGATTATTACAAACGCTTCATCGTCGGTAGAATTGGTCTTCCATTCACAAACGATTCCTACCTTCTCATCTGCTCACGATGTCTTAGACGCTTGGATATTTCTATTTCGTACGCTTTCATTATGTCAAGGTCCTTAGCTTTACTTCTTTTAAGACTTTTTCCAACGTAGCATCACAGAATTTAACAATCTCCATCAAATACATAACATGCTTCTCATTTTTGTTGTTTAAGTAAATCAAACCCATATTGGGCTTGTCTACTATAGAATACAGATCATGTGCTTCAATACCAGGGAATGTTAATGTTGGTGCGGTTAAGTTTACCCTGATCTGGTAACTCCTTATACCCAACACCTATAGTTGCCAAAATACCTTTTCACCTTTTTCTCTCCCTTTAGGAGGAGCAGCATCCTTATGATGTTCATCGTGACATGCCAAAAGTTCATATGAATAGTAACTAGTAGAAACTTATGACTTTTGAAACTTTGTTTTCAAAATGTACCATAATTCTAGATCAACTGCTTGATCTTGAGGTTTTGACTTCATTTACAAATATAACTGATGTTGAAGATCAGCATATGATATTTTAGTAGTTGACGAACTTGTTGTAGGGTATAGATTAAGAGTGGTATTCTGCATGTGTTTGTGAGATAATTCTTCAATCATATTAGGAGCATGAGTAGCAAATTATTTTGAGATCAACTCTGGTACATTTGTAGGAGTGATTTACCGATCCTTTGTAACTGCAAGATGTACCAGTCGTGGCATTTCTTCTTTGATCATTTCATTTGTCTTTGCAAACGTAAGCTCAGGCACAACACTTCTGCAATGATCAAGAACTTCTACGCATTCCTGTAATGCTTCATGGAAGAATCTTTTTCTTGTTTGAAGTAAATCTTCTCTTGCTTTTGGATTTAGATGTGGTAGCATATGTTGGTGATACGTTGCCGTCAATTACTCAAAAAATGTCTTATCCGAAGATAATTCTTTCCTAGGGGATCTATTTGGTGTGGGAATTGGTGTCTGCATCTGCTCATTCCTAGTCTCCATACTACCCGTTGCATGAGTTTCGACCAATGTATGATTAGTATGATCATTATTGTCTTTCTCCTCAGCAGCATCATATGTTTTCTCAACATCATCATCTTTCTCTTCATCTTCATCCTTCTTATCATCTTTCTTCTTAGTAACATCATCATCAACAACAACTTTTGGGTTTTCCTTATGACTCTCGGGCTCTATCCTAGTACCAGAATCATCATTATCATTAAACATAGAATCAACAAACTCGCTTGCATACGGTTCTTCATCTTCTTCACCTTTAACCATCTTTCTATTTCCTCCTCCTCTAGTTTCTCTTGCACTTTAGCAATATTCTCTTGAGCTTCAGCAGCTAGAGCAGTTTTGTATAAAGTAAGACTTAGAAGGGTTGCTTCAGCCATTTCAGCCCTTTCTTTATCATCACCGAGAGGTGGAATTGGAGTTGTGCTTTGCTTCTTTTGTCTGATGGTAACTTTGAGCGGTTTTCTTGGTAAACTTGTTCCCCTAACACTTTGCTTCCTCTTCTTCCCCTAAGGACTAGCAACGGTAAGGGTAGGTGTCCTATGGGCTCTAGGTGTAGTCCTATGCGTTTCTTAGGTAGAAACAACCGATTGTGGTTGATTTATTAGAACTTCTACTCTGACAAACACCGTCTCATACTCCTTATAATCATCAGTGGCACGGATCTCATCAGTTAAGAATGCATCTGGAATTGGCATCCCTCAAAACAACACATTCCCTATAGAGTAAACACTCACCAACGGAATATCATCCTTGATAGAATGATAATCCTCATCAAGTATTTGAGGAATACACGGAAACTTCTTCATCAAATCAGCAATTATAAGCTTGGTGAAACGAGGGTACTAAATGACATCCTTTTTCTGAAATACACAGTTAATAAAATCCCACCATAGAAGAGTAGCATAATCAACATCTGTGCGATTGAACACAACATGAAATAGCTGAAGTATGTTGATCTTTGTTTGATCATGCCCAGATGTTCAAGTAGTCAAGCAATGGTTAAACACCTTGAACATGGTCTGCCACGGTCGAGCAAGAAACTTTGTGTATAAGGTACTTACTTTATCAACAACACCTTGATAGCCAACCCCCTGCATGAATATTTCAATAACCTTGATATTAACTGGTGCGATGAATTGATTATTTGGAGTTTCCACTGGAAAATGAAGAGTATCACGAAACATATCAACAGTGTAAGTTATCTCTTGACTATCCAACTTGAACTTGATAGTGTCCTTAGTATCACTATCAGGCACCTTGCTGACTGTCTTCCAGAATTGTTGTAAGTACACCGCTAGAACATCAGCAGTAGAAGTGAGAGCATAGCTCAATGGATGATCAAGCAAAATTTGTCCACAATCCTGCATTCTGGTGAGCACAAGATACTTTAGAGCACAACATAGTTATTACATCTCCCAATGCTTTGAAAATTGAGGACGAGTTGAGAAGCTATAAGGATTTATTGAGCCATGTGAAATATTGTATGATGACATGAAGTGATTAGTAAAATGAGATAAAGTTTTTGAACTACACATTTATATAACATTTTTGTATCTTTCCACTCTGTTTGTTTTTATAAGCTCTGGCAATTCTTTTTGAGCATATTATGATCATTTTCTTTCTCATGTGCCAATTCTTGCTTTTTCTGGCACATGTCATACGCTTTATTCGTCTTTTTCTTTTGATCTTATTTTGTATGCTTTGGTAATTCTTTTTCGAGCATACTTAGATTTGCTTTTTCGCGTATGAATTTTATCTCTCTTTCTATTTTGAGTTTCCTCTCCAAAAAGCATTTGTGAAATGATACTCTTTCAAGAATAATAAAGATATACTCTGATTTTGAAAATACCAATTTGGCAAAAACACAAGTAGTGACAACCACTGATGATTAAGAAATCTAAGAGTATAACTTTATATTCTCATAAAAAACTTTTCAGTAAAAGAGTACCACTTTCTAACACAAATATACAACTTTTTGTTAGAAATTTGAGATAACATTTCCAAATCACAAGTTTGCCAAAGATGTTTGAAAACTATGATTACACAACCAAACTAATGTAACAACAATTGGATGGTCACTAAGCCACTCACCCCCCATTCTGTTCAGTGCAGAAAATGGTCAAAACCGGACATGACTTAGACCATTTACCCAATTGAGTACAACTGTTAGTCATAAACCATTTTTGAAACACTCTTGTCAAAAAATTTGAACTTTGCCTTTGTTGAAACATAAGAATCCATGATCACAAATAGTTGAATCGCCATGTTCATTCATTTATTTTTCTCAAATCTTTTGAATCATTGATCACTGAACAAAAAATTTAGCTATGAAAAACATATTCTTATATACGATATTTGGATGGTCAGTAGATTGCTCAATTCTCAACCTGTTAAAGTCAAGAAACGATCGTAACCAGACGCAATCTTCACAATTTGGCCCATCTATCAATATAGAAATATGAATTTTAACTAAATTTATTATTGGTTTTTGTAAAATGCCATTTTGTTTAGCAATTAAACCCACTTGAGTATCCGTAAAAAAATTAGCCTAATAAAGAAGTTTTCCGAAACCCTATTATGGATAACCGAAACCTAAAGTATTGCCTATTTAAAATTTATGAAACCCATTTTTCAGCCCAATAAGCCTTTTACAAAACCCATTGAAAAGCCCAATAACCATTTACGAAACCCTTTGAAAAAGGTATTTACAAAACCATCCATTGCTTTCGTAAAACATGCTTAGCAAGTCAAGTGATAAACTAAGGAATTTGACATAACTTTAAGCCTAGAATTATCACCTTATTCACATTTTTAGACCAGTTAGTTGTCAAAAAGCTCAGTTTCATTTTTACAAAACCATCATGGTTACGAAACCTCTTAATTATTGGTCCATTGATGGTGTTTTCAATGATCTACCAGCACAAATCATTATTCAAGACACTAAAGAACATATCGCCTCAATCAATTAAAACTAATTACAACTTAGCTCTTGGGACGACCTCGGATTTACCATTCTATACTACCCACGATCAGGTTCTCTGCCCGTTAGTGCGTTGTTAGGTAGATCGAGTTTTATAAATTTAAAACTTGGCAAAAATATATTTTAAAATAAAATACGCATCAAGTTTTTAGTGCCTTTGTCGGGGAGCTAAAAATTAAAATTAATTTGATTAGTTGATTATTTCTCTTCTTTTCCTAAACTCTATATTTGCAGGAACTATGGCAGGAGTAGACATAAATACTCTAACCATGGAACAATATTTAGCATTATCATGAGAAAACCAGGCACCGGGCATGGTTAAACCCATAAACGGAGGCAATGTCAATTTCAAAATCAAGAATCAATTCATGCGCGAATTGAGGGAAGACACTTTCTTCGGGAACAAAGACGAGGATGCTCACGATCACATTAATCGGGTCCTTAGCATCGTTGGCTTATTTAATATTCCCGGAGTCTCTAAAGACGCAGTCATGCTCCGAGTTTTTCCCTTTACTCTTACCGGATTCGTAAAAAGATGGGTGGACAGACTCGCCCCAGGAACTATCAATACCTGGGATCTCCTTAAAAAGGCCTTTATCTAAAGGTATTGCCCACCTTCCATGACTGCAAAGCAGCTTGAAGATATTCACAACTTCAAGCAAGAAGGAGATGAGTCATTATACCAGGCCTGGGAGCGGTATAATGACCTTCTATACAAGTGCCCTACCCACGACAGCAATAGTTATCAAAAGGTAAATATCTTTTATAAGGGTCTAAGCACTATGAACTGTCAATTACTTGATTCACAGGGACCAATCCCTGGGATGACACCAGCCCAAGCTCTCACAATAATTCAGACCATGGCTGACCATTCTCAAAAATGGCACGACGGAACAACAAGCAGGAATAGTAGAAGCAGTAGTAGCAATGATGGACTAGCTGCTTTGGTAAATAAGTTGGACAACCTGGGACGAGACATAAAGAAGCTAAAGGAAAATGTTCATGCAATCCAGGTTGGATGCCAAATTTGCGAAGGACCTCACCTCGACAAGAATTGTCCCCTCAACAAGGAAGTTAAACAAATTGAAGTGGTCAGATATGGAGAATTTAGACGAACAACGCCTTTTAACGGGAATAATAGAGGAAGACAAATCTTGGCCGAAACAATTAAGAAATACATCGAGGAAGCCTCTATGAGACAAGTAAAACAAGACGAATGGCTAAAAACTTTTTGCCATAACTTAGAAAAAAGCCAAAACTACCATGATGAAATCATCAAAGATTTAAAGTCCAGGGTGAAAACTTTGGCCAAGGAAGCAGTGGTTAAGACAAATAAAAATGAAGATTGCAGGGCAATTTTCACTAATGATGGAGCACCTCTATACACCCCATTCTACTACTCTCCAGATGAAATCGAGTACTTTTCGGCTAACTCTGGATTTTTAGATGACGATGAATTCAAAAACGTTACATCAATCCCTGACGAAGATTTAAAATAAACCACCCCAAAACAAACAACAACCCACTATATAGAACCATGGGTTCCCCCAATTACTTTTCCCAGAAGGCTCGAACAACATGCCGAAGAAGCATTAATCCATAAAACCATGAAAAGCCTAAAGAAAATTAAGTCAAATCGACCTTTCCTTAAGGAAATCAAGCAATCCGACGAATATCCTAAATTTTTAAAGGACCTGGTAGCCAACAAGTCATTAACCGTGGAAAATAAAGACGTTAGTATACATAATAAGATATCACTAACAAATGACATGATTCGGAGGTCGGGGAGGATTAAACAAATAAGTAGCCATTTTATTATGTAGAGATAGAAATGTAAGATGTGTGTGTTTTCTAGAGAGAAACAACACACACTTATGAGATACAAAATGAATCCTCACCCCTCCATGGAAGTATGGAGGGGGTATTTATAGTCCAAATACAACTAAACTATCCCAAATAGTCTAATCTAGTCCCTACGTGTTTTACTATTAATGAACTAATGTAATTTCGTGTAAGTCAACATATTTTAAGGCTAACAATCTTTCCCCAATATGTGGACGTACAAAATGACTTACAATGTTCCTATCAAGTACAATTACAATAAGGTATAGTCTTCCAAAGCACTTCCAAAGCTGAAGATGTCTTCTAAGTTCTCTTTGTCTTAAAACTTGTACTCCAGCTTGGATCTTCAGTGTCTTTACTTGTACAAGAACCATTGTAGTATGCATGAGTTGTATTAACTTCCCCCCAGTTCATGCAGCATGTCTTGAAAATCTTTCTTCATAGACTCCTTTTTGGCGAAGTTTCTGAATCAGCTTCCCCCCAAACCAACATCCCTATCTTGAGCAGATTCTGAAATATTGATGTAGCTTCACCCATCTTCTATTTGTCATTAAAGTGCACAACAGAATTATGTAGAAGAAAATCCACACCAAGTAGTACTACTTCTTGTCATTGGATCTTGGTGAATATTTGTTTGGGGTACATGCGAGAAATCAGCAACAATTCTTCTCACGTATGCAGAATACTTCATAAACCATACTAAGTAAGGTAGTATACACTACTTCCCCCTGGAAGTTGACACG
Organism: Tanacetum coccineum; assembly: GCA_026074375.1. Lineage (NCBI taxonomy): Eukaryota > Viridiplantae > Streptophyta > Magnoliopsida > Asterales > Asteraceae > Tanacetum > Tanacetum coccineum. The sequence goes on from BQNB010058729.1 coordinate 26,812, forward strand.
GTAACATCAAAGTCAACTAAGTTCCGGATGTACACATTTTCCCCCATCAAAGTCAACAAAACCTTAACTCGCTAGAATGAAAAACGTGGGTTTTCACCTAAAAATGCCTAAAAATCACTCTTTTGAATATTTTTGCTTGGTTTCTTTTACACAACTTGGTACTAGAAGGCTATAGCAACTATAACAACATTAACTTTAACATTACAAATGTCAAGATCAAAGAGAACCAAGAACAAGACTATAAACCTTCAAAAACCAAACTTTTGATCTAACCTAACCAAGAAAACGTACACACAATCTAGCTAATCATCCTATGGGCTCTGATACCAATTCTACATAATAAGATATCACTAACAAATGACATGATCTGGAGGTCGGAGAGGATTATGTGACAACCGTGATTTGAGCAGGTTAGTTTATACCTTTAGAAATGGCTTAGTGTCTATTTTTTATGTTTCTTGCATGCTATGTGTTCTATATGTATGTCAAAGTGGATTACATATGTGCATGATGTCATTTTAGAGGTAAATGATTATCTTATTTTATGTGCATATGAGTTTGGTATTAAGTATTCCATTTGTTCACATGTGGTGATAATGGAAATGGATGATGTGTAGCATGCATTGCTACGTCAATATTTGGTTATCAAGTGTTAAGCGTTTATAGAAAGTGTGTTATTTTGGAAGGGAATCAAGTGTGTGAATTATGGAAGTTTGTAGTAAACTTTCCATATTTAGAAAGTGAAGTGTGAAATGAAAAGTTATTTTTAGAAAGTTAATATGTAGCGTTTAGGTAAAAAAGTTTACCCAAATTAGCTTAGGTTTTTGTGAAAATTTAAGGTAATAAAGGAAATTAGTTAATTAATATATATATATATATATATATATATATATATATAGTGAGACTTTCTTTTCAGAACCATTCTTAGTGCGAGAACTGACAGAACCACCAAAAACATGCATGCACGCCTTCAATAATTGTATTTTTTGCACATATGTTCTAAAAACAACATATATGTTTTAAAAAAACATAGTTGTTCTAAATAATTTGATAAGAAATTAGAAATACAAAATTTTTCTTTGAAGGTGTGCATGTATGTTCTTATAAGGCGTGCAACAACAATATTGCGGCCGTGTGTAAGGTTTTTGTGAAAGAAGAGGAAGAGTTCATGATGATACTGAAGAACATAGGTGGATTCTTACGATTATTGATGATTTTCATGTATTTTTTTTTTATTTTTAAAAGGCGTGCATGTATATTTTTGATGGTTCTGTCGGTTCTCGCACTAAGAATATATATGAGAGGTGTTTTGCTAGATGAAATAAAATGTGAATGGTAGATAAGTGAATATGAAACATGAATGCTATGATATGATTGGTACACATGCATGCCCAATTTAAATTTTGAAAATAGTTAAACACAACCATATGCACTAGGGCATTCCTTTGTCTCTAACTCAAGGTGAAAAAGGGAATGAGCCTCTTTACAGTGGCGGTCCTACATATGGGGCAGTGTGGGCAGCTGCCCCCACAAACTTTTTTCCCGAGTAGTGTAATTTTGTGAAGATTAATATTTGTATATAAGTACGTAATAAAGATAAAAGAGTTCGTAGTTGTAAAAGAAAATGTCTGTTTTTCTAGTGGTTATGCGGCCTTTTACGTTTCTGATTGACCTCTGTTCGATTCTTGCGTGCTGCACTTTTTCTCTTACTAGACGGCACGGTGTTCATTGGAGAATGGACTAATGATAATTTAAGGGGCATCATGCAAATTCTCCATTGTTTCTCTTTATCGTCAGGTCTGAAGATTAACCTCTCGAAAAGTCAACTCCTCGGGGTAGGAGTTGATTCTGCGACTGTGTATTCAGCGGCTTTGAACATTGGTTGTTCTGTTATGAAAACCCCGTTTAAGTATTTAAGGGTCATGGTAGGAGGCAATATGGCGAAGCTGAAAGCGTGGGATGAAACGATCCTCAAGCTTAAGTCTCGTTTATCGGAGTGGAAGATCTATACTCTTTTTATTGGGGGTCGCCTCACGTTACTTAAATCGGTTTTAGGCTTTACGCCAATTTATAGTATGTCTATGTATAAGGTGCCAAAGTCCATATTGAATCTGCTGGAATCTCTTCGTAGGAATTTTTTTAATGGTGTGCAAGGAGATGAAAGAAAGATTTCATGGGTCAAATGGTCGAAGGTTCTTGCTTCTAGAAAACATGGAGGTTTAGGTGTTTCCAGTTTCTTCGCGCTGAATAGGGCTCTCTTATTCAAGTGGGTGTGGCGTTTTATTTCTCATGACAATTCTCTATGGTACCGGTTCATCTCTGCCATGCACGGTTCTAACATTCAGGTGACCTCTCCCTTTTAAATCTTAGCTTGGTAATATTATCCGTGAAATTCATTCCTTAAGATTTTTGGGTTTAATCTTATTTCTTATTTTAAAATTCGAGATGGGGTTGGTATTCATACTAGTTTTTGGAATGACGTCTGGAATGGAGATACTCAGTTTTGTTCTCTTTTTCCGCGGTTGTTTGCTCTGGAAAACATATAATTGTTCTGTGGCAGGAAAAATTGATAGGTTCTATTACTTCTTTCTTTCAGGCGGAGTCTTTCGTAGAGTGATGAATCTCAACAAACTCGAGGGCTCTTCAAGATCTATTAGGTTTCGGTTATCTTGTTCTGATTCTATCGATCGATGGGTAGGGATTTAAATGGGAGGGAATTTTTCGAGGTTAGGCATGCTCGAATCTTTGATGTATTTTTCTTCCTAAGAGGAAGTTGCTACCAGAGGGATTAAGTCCATCACTATTAAGGTTAACGTGTCTCGCTTGGAAACTCCACCTTGATGTTTACCCACTCGGTTGAATACTTGTCATTAGAGGAGTTTCAGGTTTTATCTACCGCTATTCGTCGATATGTGAGGTTTGCACTTGAAGACGCATCTCTTTTTTTTTTCGCTGTGAAGTGGCCATGGAATGTGTCTCGCCTTATTTTCGTTGTGGATTATTTATGACGATGTAGGGTCGTAGCAGAATGGCTTTCGTGGCTCAAGTGTTTAAGGTTGGGTTCTAAAATTAAAGGGCTTTTGGAAGGAGGTTTTTATGTTTTCTGGTGGAGTTTATGGAACTTTCGAAACCACTTGCTCTTTACGGACAAATCTCCTAGGCGTGATGTTCTCTTTGATGAAATTGTTTCTCGTTCTTTTAATTGGTGTTCAGCTACATGTAAAAACTTGTTTAGTTGGGATAGCTGGCTTCAGCACCCGTATTTGATTCCTTTGTAATGTTGCTCTAGTTTCTTGCTAGAGGGTTCTAATAAAGTTGCCGTTCAAAAAAAAAGTTATTTTGTTTTTTGCTCATTCTTTGGTTCTACTTAATGGTGATTTTTTTAGTTTATTTTACTGTATGATAACTACATATTCAAAGTGTTTTAGTGAACTTGTACTAAAGAAACATGGAAACATCGAAAAGGTCTTTTAAATTTATGAGTGACATTGCTATACTTGATTGCTTATGAATTTTTGAGATCATATATGGTATTTGCATGGAAATGGATGTCACACTAAGATCGAATTTAGTGCAAACTAAAATCCTCTTGGTTCAAATTTACGGTTTAACCTGAACAAAAATATTTTCAGTCGAGAACCCAGCCTTATGTATATGCACTCTTTATTCTTGCCCCCGCTTATAAAATTTTCTCATACCGCTCCTGCCTATTTACATCATAAACAGTTCATTGTATCCTTATCGGCGATATATAGATCGATCACATTTATCAAGTACGTAAAACCACACATATTTTACTTATATTCTATAATGGTTTTTATGTACATAAATATATAAAAGATATATATATTTCCAAAACTACA
>BQNB010058730.1:0-37637 GCA_026074375.1 Tanacetum coccineum
ACTCACAAGCTAAAAAGACTATACAAGGTTGGTCTTAGTGCCAGGGTAAAATCCTCAAGTGATGAAGATTTGGGTGAGGATGCATCTAAACAAGGGAGGAGGATTAATTCTATTAATGCAGATGAAGACATTACCCTGGTTAATGATAATGCTGACAAAGAGATGTTTGGTGTGGATGCTTTAAATGGTAAAGAGGTGTTTGTTGCAGGGCAAAATGAAAATGTTGTTGAAGAAATAGTTGATGCTGCTCAAGTTAGTACTGTTGCAACAACTGTTACAATACAACTGTTGAAGAAATTACTTTGGCTCAAGCTCTGGCTGACCTAAAGAGCACAAAACCCAAAGCTAAAGGGATTGCTTTCAAAGAGCCTGGTGAATCTACAACAACAGCACTAATACCTTCAAAGATTCAGGACAAAGGTAAAGCAAAAATGATTGAACCTGAACCTGTGAAGAAATTGTCAAAGAAAGATCAACTCTAGCTTGATGAAGAGATTGCACTTAAATTACAAGCAAAGATTGATGAAGAGGAAAGAATTACCAGAGATGAAGAAGAAAAGATTGATGAAGCCAATATTGCTTGGGATGACATTCAAGCAAAAGTTGATGCTGATTACCAGTAAGCTGAAAGACTGCAAGCTGAAGAACAAGAGTAGTTCACAATTAAATAAAAAGCCACATTGTTTAAAGAACTCCTAGAACAAAGAAGAAAACACTTTGCAGCTAAAAGAGAAAAGGAGAAGAGAAACAATCCACCAACCAAAAATCAATAGAAGAGGACCATGATTACTTACCTTAAGAACATGTAAGGTTAGAAGCACAAAGACTTAAAATCTAAAGACTTTGATTCTATCAAAGAATTGTTTGACAAAGCTCTCAAAAGGGTAAACATGTTTATGGATTTTAGAACTGAGTTGGTGGAGGGAAGTTCAAAAAGATCAGGCACTGAGCTGGAACAAGAGGTCACTAAAAAGCAAAAGGTGGATGATGTTCAAGAAACAGCTAAAGTGGATAATGATCAAGAAGCAACTAAGATTAAAGAGCTTATGAAAATTGTTTCTGATGAAGAGGAAGTAGCGGTTGATGCTATTCCTTTGGCTGTTAAGCCTCCAAGCATTGTTGACTGGAAAATTCACACAAAGGGGAAGAAAAGCTATTACCAGATAATTAGGGCTAATGGAAAGTCTCAGATGTACTTAGTCTTCAGTAATATGCTCAAAATCTTTGACAAGGAAGATTTGTAAACTCTATGGAAATTAGTAAAAGCTAAGCATGGGTCAACAAGGCCAGAGGAGGGCTATGAGAGAGTGCTATGGGGTGATCTAAAGGTAATGTTTGAACCTTATGTAAAAGATACAGTATGGAGGAATCAACAAGATTACAAAGTGTTAGAATGGAAGCTATATGACTCCTATGGAGTACATTTCTTAAGGATGCAACAGATGCAGATCTATATGTTGGTAGAAAAGAAATATTACCTAACACCTGCTACAATTACCGATATGTTAAACAATAAGCTTCAATGTGATCATTTTAGTGAAATGGCATATCAGCTTCTTAAATCCATGACAAAACAGGTTAAGAATCCATGAAGTGTTTGGAATCATCCTCCTGGTGATTAATGAAGCTTTTAATGAAGAAACTTGTTGATTTTGGAGATAAATATCAAGTTTAGGGGAGGATTGTTGGGATTAAAAGCCTTAATCCTTCTTAATGTTGTTTGGAGTTACTACTGCTCTTATTGATGTTAATGCTGCTCAGTCAAAGTTAGTGTTGCTGGAAGAATTTCAATGAAAATTATTCTAAGTGTTTAAGACTGTTGGTGAAGTTACAACTGTCAATACAAAGTTACTACTGCTAGAGGAAGTTACTACTGCTAGTGGAAGTTAAGACTACTTAGAGATAAAGACTGGAAAATATGCTAAGTAGTTACTACTGCTAGTACAAAAGTTACTACTGCTGGTGTAAAGTTACTACTACTGAGGAGTTAATGCTGCTAGTGAAGAAGTTAGTACTGCTAAGTTAGTTAGTATTGATTGATTTATATGAATTTATTTGTCTAAAAAGAATGTATAAACTTATTGTTTAAAAAAGATTATGATTATTTTTTAGGAAAGTAATGTAAGGCCGTTAGGACTCCCTTGTGTATAAAAAGGTAGAAAAAAAAAAGGGGTTCCAAAAAAATAGGGCATAGAGTTGAATATATACAAAAACGAGTCATTCATAGAATTATCATAGCTTCAAGGTTTTGTAACCCTAATACTATTAAGAGTATTCGTATTGTTTCATTAATAATATTGGAGCTTATTGTTTATTGAATTATATGTTCTTAGTTTTACTGTTTCATTAAGAATTCTTCTGAATATTAAAGATTAGATTCCACATAATCTTTAATACACTCAAACACAGTTTCAACTATAGTTGTGTTAGATTTATCTAATATAACTAATCCTTATACAAGCTTAAGGAATTCGATCTATCAAAGTGGGATCAACAAGTGGTATCAAAGCTTGTTGAGAAGCTGTGATCTAGAAGAATATGTTTGTGTACATAAGATCTTGCTAAGAAGATATGGATCAAGATTTTGCATACATGGTGGCTGCATCCAAAGTTCCCATGCTCAAACCGGGTGAGTTTAAGTTATGGAGGATAAGGATTGAATAATACATCTTCCAAATGAAGACATGGCACAATAGGAAAGTCATAGAGAATGGTGCAACCTTGCCAAAAACAGCAGTTGTGGAAGGTGTTGAAAAAGTGATGCCTATTACACTGTTGAAGATAAGGCTCAGAGAAGATTAGAAGTAAAGGCTAGAAGTAATTTAAATGATGGGGCATAATCCCACAATGAACATCAGTTAAAGTTTAACTCTATAAAGGATGCTAAGTTGTTGCTAGAAGCTGTAAAAAAGAGATTTGGTGGGAAGGCAGCTACTAAGAAGACTCCAAGAAATCTCTTCAACAGCGAAAAAAAAAACTTCACCTAACATGCTTCAATCAAGCTCAGAGATTCTTGATCAAGACTTTTGATAGGCTCTAAAATCTGTGAGAACCATGTTGGAGAATTTTGGATGAAAAGCTTTTAGCTAGGAAGATGGTTAATACAAAAAATTTATTAGAAGTTTGTATTTCAACCTGAGTGGATATAATATATACGACATATCTTGCTGTTTTGTGGAGAATAGTTGCTCACGCCGAGTTCGAAAAAAAGAGCATGGATTGAACCTAATATACAACCTCCAGTTGTATGAAACAAGAATTCAAGGGATGTCTAGCTCAAGTTCAAGCACACAGAACATGGCTTTGTGTCTCTTTCAATACAACACTACAGCTCTAAAGAAGCAGTAATGCTGCTCAAGGAGTTTACTACGCTAGCACTCAAGTTAATGCAGCTAACTTTACAAATATTTGATAACTTAAGTGATGCAGTATTTTGTTCATTTTTTCCTAGTCAACCAAATAGTCCTCAACTTGCACATGAGGACTTGCAACAAATCCATCCTGATGACATAGAAGAGATAGATTTGAGATGGCAAATGGCCATGTTGACTATGAGGGCTAGAAGGTTTTTGAAGAATACAGGAAGAAAGATTAATGTTAATGGCAATGAGACTATTGATTTTGATAAGTCCAAAGTGGAGTGCTACAACTGCCACAAGAGGGGACATTTTGCTAGGGAGGGCAAAGCTCCAAGAAACCAAGACAATAAGAACAAGGAAAGCTCAAAAAGGATTGTGCCTGTGGAAACATCTACTTCCATAGCTTTGGTGTCATGTGATGGTCTTGGTGGATATGACTGGAGTGATCAGGCAGAGAAAGGATCTAATTATGCACTCATGGCTTACTCATCTTCAAGTTCTAACTCAAAGGTATCTAATGATTCAAATTATTCAAAATCTTGTATGGAAACTATTAAATTAATTAAATCTCAAAATGATCAACTATTAAGAGATTTAGAGAAATCCAGTTTAATGGTTTTAGGTTATAAAACAGGTTTATAATCGGTGGAAGAAAAACTTGAATTTTATAAAAAGAATGAGTCTGTTTATGTAGAAAACATTAATGGCTTAAAAATGGATATTCAATAGGAGAATAACTATTTAGAGAGCTTAGGAAGAAGCTTGAACAAAATTCAAAAAGAAAAAGATAACCATTCAATTTAATTAATAATTTGAAAATGCGATCCTAATTGGGAACTCAATAGTTCACCGGAACTTATTATGATAATACCTCAGTTGAGAATATTATATTTTGGTATTTTACCAATTAGTGAATTTTAATTTTTATGGACAATTTTTTTTTTTTTTTTTTTATATGATATGTACTAATAAAAAGAAAAGAAAAATATTTTTGTGTTTTTTAAGATGATATATTCACAAATAAGACAAGCTCAGATCAAAGTCGGATAGAAATCGTAGCAAATGCCTCCCCGGCAACGGCGCCAAAAATTGGTTCGCCAGATAGTATACGTATATAATACTACTAGGCAAATCAATGATAAAATTCCGGAAGAGATATTCCCGGGTCGTATGTCCCAACGAGGCTGCAATTGAAATTTATCCTGGTTTGATGAGAAATTGACTGATAGGAGAAACACTTTTGGGATATAATTAAAACTAAAAGTTAATTTAAATAAAAACCTAATTTAATCTACGGAAGAGCAAGCAAAGGAAATGGGGATCTTAAATACTACGGGAAACAAAATTAGTTATAAGGAAATCCTAAAATTAAATCTAAATTAAATACGGGGAGCAGAATAAGGTATCGGGAACCCTAAATACTAAAAATTTAGAAAATAAAGCTAAATTTCAATTAAAAATCAAATTAAATTTAATTATCTTAACTTGAAAAATAAAGAAAACTAGAACAAAAACGGAGGTCGTTTGAATGTAAAACGAAAAGAAACGGTAAAACGTACCCGGTAAAAACGGGTCTAAAACTGAAATTTAAGAAAAATTAAGCCTACACTAAATTTTATATTTTTCCTAGATACTAAATGACAAAAGAAAATTTTATAAAAAAGAAATATATTTTTTTATTAATTTTTAGATTTTTTTATGATTTTATAAAGATTAAAAACTAATTAAAACTAAGAAAATAGAAAAAACAAAAAATAAAGTTATAAAATTCTGAAAAAATTAAAATTATTAAGAAAAGTTAACAATTCTAAAAATATAAAAATGCCCAAATTTTACTGTTTCAATTAAAAATAATTAAACTAATTAATATTAAACCTAATTTAAATTAATTAAATTAAATAAACTAACTAAAGTTAACTAAAAGGACTAACAGTGAAAAGGACACAAGGACAAACGGGTAACAGGCTAACTAACCACAGGGACTAACACTTGTAACAACAAAAGAGGAAATTACACAATTGGTCCCTGAGAATGACCCCGATTACAAAGTGGGTCCCAACAGCTTATTTTCAAAAACTTACAAAAGCAAACTTACTCAGGGGCTTAAGGGGAACATTTTTAATAAAAGCACTTATGACTTTTAAGCACTGAATAAGCCAAAAAAATAAGCTTTTGGGGCTGCAAAAGCTAAATAAGCTTTTCAGCTTATTTTTCTTTCTTTTTGGGGCTTAAGCTCACAAGATAAGCTGAAAACTAAAGAAATAAGCTACTAGGCCTAAGGGAGTCCTAATGATAAGCTAAGGCTTCCTAATAAGCCCTAAAATAAGCTAATATGAAATAAGCTAAGTTTCACAGTTTTTAAAGAAAACAGAAAAAGTTCTACTTTAAGCTACTATTAAGCTAAGCTAAAGAAGGAGTTAAGCTACAAAAGTTTGGGGAATTAAAGAACTATTATGAAGCTACAAATAAAAGCAAAAAGATCCTAAGGCTTATAATCAAATAAGCTAGAAAAAGTGGGCTGAAATGAGTGTCTAGCACCAGGGGAGGTTCACAGTGGGCTTAAGGGCTTTTTGAGATATGCTTATAAGCTATATGCAGCTTTTTTACTTTTAAAACAAAAATGCAAACAGATTTAAAGGGGTGGTGAAAGAGCTTATTTTCAAAAGATGATGCATTTTGGAGGATTAAAAACTGCTGATAAAGGGGCTTAAAAATGGCTATTCTCAAAAAAATTGCAAAACCAACTCTTTGACTTAGGCTTGGTCAAACCAAAAGGGACAGAACTTGGTTGGTTTAAAGGGGCTAGAAACAACAACTACAAGCACACAAACAAAGTGCTTAAGCTGCTTATGCAGCTTGAGCACTTAAGCTTATTTTAAGCTTATGGGAAAAAAATATAATTTTGACAGAAAATATAAAGGGACATAAAAACTTAATTTTGTATTAAAACTTGCAATTAAAATGCCCTAATAAACCCTACACACTCAGCCAAATATGGCTGAGTGCACTTGACCCATGCATAACCTCATATGACCCATTTTGGGTCATAACCAAACACCCCTTTAATTATATAAAAATGCCTTTTTAACTGACTTTTGGTGAAATGAGGCCAGGAAAAATGATTACAAGTGAACTCTTAATCACTTTTAACACATGTTTAAGCAAGTTAAACTGAATTTAAACAACTTAAATGATAGATTGAATTTTGACAAGTGCAATATCACAAAAGCTCTTAACTTTGATTAAAACTGAAAATAATACAATGAAATCTTTAAAAAGAACTGAGTGCAATAAATTTAAAGCAAACTTTAAGCAAAATAAAAACAGGGATTAAAAAAAAGTAGTGGTCTTCGGGTTGTCTTCTTTTCTTATATAGAAGTCTTCAGCCTTTGTGTTTGTGTTAGTTGCGAGTGTAGAGACCCTTTGCATAACTCCCAGCCATTGGATTGGGATTGTGCTTTATTTAGAACCATACTCAGCCATTGATGTGCGTTGAGGTTGTGGGATTGCCAAGTTGGCAAGTTATAAAGGGACAGGGTAAGTGGGAAAGGTTTATGCATTGATGAGAGGAGTCCTGGAGGGGATGGGATGGCTTGAAAACAAGGGGCTTGCCCGGTATTGGTTTGGCGGGAAATGGGGGAGAGTACAGGGTTGCTGGTTCAGTTTAAAGAGAAGTATGGGGAAGAGGCAAGAGTGCCCCCCCAACTCTCACTCTCTTGTCAATTCCTTTTAGCCGGGTTTTTTAGTTATAACAAGGTTTGGGTTTTAACAGCTTTAGTCCTTGCGTTTTTATAACTAAAAGTTTAAATAGGGTTTTGGAAAATGGCAAATTAGGTCCCTGCTGTTTTATTAACAAAAGAATAAAAGAAGGTTTGGAATTTTGCAAAACAGCCCCCTAGGTTTTAAAAAGGGTAAAGGTTTATGGTTTTGGCAGATTTAGTCCCTTTCTTTTATTTTTCCATTTTTCTTTATAAAACACTTTTAAAAATGACCTTTTTAGTCCTTATTGTTTTATAAAAAGGATTATTGGGCTTGGGTTTGTATTGGGCCCATTGGGTTTGGGTTTGGGCCCAATAAGGTGTGTGGGCTTGGTTATTGGGCTTTTTCAAGCCCAATAAGGTGTAGGAGTGGGTTTTGTGTGTACAATGGCTGAGATTGGCTGTAACTGGGCTAGGATTGGGCCTTCAAAGTCTTCACAGTCTTTGTCAATTGCACACAAATGGGCTGTTGTAATTGATTGAGGGCCCATTTGGTCTTCACAGTCTTCATAGATATACTATTGGGCTTTCCCGGCCCATCAGATGGGTAAAGATTGCATTCAATAGTATTCTTTAGTTCCGGCTCCGGTTTGACTGCTGATTCTTCAGTATTGACTCTGACTTTGTCATTTTTGGACTTTGGCCTTGATTTTGCACAGTCTTTTCCATTCCATGCTCAGTTTTGTCATTTTGGCTTGGTTTTCTGTCTTTTTGTTGATATCCACTTCCTGCACAATACAAATGCAAAACAAACATATATTTGGCAGTTTTTGTCTGTTTTTGGTCATTTAAGCTCGTTTTTAGAGGTAAAAGATATGTGTAATTAAGCACATATCAGAAACCAATTGAACCAATGATCAAAAAATCATCATTAAACTATAAACTCCAGAAAATTTAAAACCCTAATTTATAAACCCTAATTTATTTTCATGATTAAACCTAATCCATCATGCTTAGATTACAAGAATTAAAATAAAAACTAGAATTAAACAAGGAATTAGAAAATACCTTAAACCCTAAAAATTTTCTTCTTTTTCTTCTCTTGGATCGGTCGAACAATAATAGGGGAGAGTTAGGGTTATTTGTTTTGTATTTATAGGCCACATATTAAGTCCTAGATAATTCCTAATTAGAATTTGATTCCAAATAAAACTCTTTTCCCTCTTTTTTTTCTTAAAACCGACCGAACATGGCCTTTTTTTTATTAATTATATAATTACTTGTATTTCCTTAAATTTTTATAAAATCCTTAGCTTATTTGCGCATACCTTTTTGCGTAAACGCAATTTACTAGACTTTTAAAAATAAATAACTTTTCATTTTTATTAATCCTAACTTTCCAAAAATAGAAATTTCATTTCTTTCATATCCTTACTACTAGAACCTAATCTCTTCCTAATATTACTAACACATAAATACGTATACGTATAATTACTTACACAATTAACGCGAAACCGCTTCAATCACCAAAATCATTTCCTTGTCACCAAAAGTGAACGAAATGAATTCCACAAAATCCAACACAAATCCAACCCCAATGAGACGGTCACGCTCAATGGATTGATTATCCAATCTCACATTTCCCACACAAACACATATAAATACGTATAAACACATAACCATACATTGCAACAGATACATTTAGGTCAACACTACGCCTGCTCAAGCCACGGTTGTCACGCACACCTTCCAATGATCCACAACCTAGTGGTGAGGATAGCATGCAACTAACTGATTTGATGGTTTTATGTACCAAATTGCAAACACAGGTTATTGATATAGAAAAAGCAAAGGATGCTCAAGCAAAGGAGATTGTTGCTTTGAAGAAAAGGATCCAGAGATTGGAACGGAAGAAAATGTCAAGACCTACAGGTTTGAAGAGACTCAAGAAATTGTATGTCCTAGGGAGTAGTTGAGTCCTCGAAGATCAGATAGTTTGTGCTCCTGAAATGCTTCCAAAACATGGGAGAGTATTGCAGATCTTGACAAGGATGATGATTGATTGATAGTAAACCAACACACGTAATAATAAAATATATAATATAATGGAAAATTACCAAGTTACCCTTGAGGACAAAGGTAAAAAGGAAAAATCTTCACAAATATATATAATATAATACGTATATAAACCGGGAAGTATGATTCCCGGGTCGTTATCCCCCAACGATTTGTGAAATTGAAACCACGTTTGATGTTCGGACAATGATTTGAATTGGAAACAAAGATTGATTTGATTATCTACTTCTACAATTTAAAATAAACAAATGATAACAATTAAGCACGAAAACAAATACGGGAAATCAAACTTTAACTAAAATCGCAAAACGGGAACCCTAAACGGCATTTAAAAACCCTAAATTTCTAAAATTAAATCTAAAATGAATTTTTCTTTTTAAATGGACTCTAATTGACTAAAAAGTAAGTTTAAAGAAAACTAGAACAAAAACGGATTTGAAATGAGCTTTAAAACACGAAAAATGAGAACGGGAATCAATCCCGTTCTTTAAAAATCAAAATTTTGCAAATTAGACCCTACGAAAGCAAAACTAATTTTCCTATAAACTTTATGATAAAAGAAAATTTTCTAAAAAAGATTTATATTTTTTTGATTATTTTTCTATTTTTTATGATTTTTTAAAGTTTTTAATGAAAATAAATGTTTAAAAATACTAAACTATCTATAAAAATTCTAGAAAAAATACAAAAAATAGCTTATACTAATTAGAACCTAAGAAAAATAAGCTCGAAGTCACAGCTTAATGAATAAGCCACGAAATAAGCTAAAACAGCTTATAAGGCTTATAAGGGCTAAATGTGTATAAAGAATAAATGTTGTAAGAGTATAACGAAAAAGACCCCAGGGCGCAGTGGTAGTGAGTGTGGTGTGTGTTATAAAAAAGGGTTGAAAGTGTTGAGGTCGGGGGTTCGAGCCTTGCTCACCCCCGATTTCCACTTTCCCTTTTTTTATATTTTGAAAAACTTATAAAAGCAAAGTTGTTAAGCACCTAAAAATAAGCAATTTTAATAAAAGAAACTTTTTATGAAAAGCCCTAAATAAGCTATTAAACAGCTTAAAATGATGACAGAAACACTAAACTCATATTTTTGGCTTTTTTCAAAACTAAATAAGCTAAAGTTAAGACTAATTAAGCTATTATATGCTTAAACCTAAGCTAATGAGCTAATTAAAACTAGTAATAAGCAAGTAATAAGCTAGAAAACTAAATAAGCTCTAGTTTTAAAATCAATAACCAAACAGGCCCTACAGGGACCTTTGAGCTTATTTTTAGATAAGCTCTTGGATCCTTGTAGGGAAATGGCTTATGCAAGCCTAAACTACAACTAATAAGCTTCCTAAATCAACCTTTGAAACAAAGTTTGAGACTTACTTGCTTATTACAAAAGTTCTTTGAAAACAGACCCTAGGCTCAAATCATGCTGAATTTTACTTTGAAACTAAAAAGACAAAAGGCTTATTTGACAGCTTAAAACAGATAACCTAATAAGCTTAATAAGCTAAAATAAGCTCAAAAATACTTAAACTACCCCTTAATCTACTTGTGCAAGAAATCTGAAAAGCTAAAAGTTATTTTAACTAGCTGAAAATTAAGACTAAAAATGACTAATTATATTTCTAAAATGCAGACCTAAAATTATATTTCTAACGCTCTTAAAACACAAGTCTAATTGAAAAATAAGTAAATTAAAAAACTAGAACTAATCTAAGCTAATAATGCAAACTCTAATTAATAGGTTTGAACTAATAAGCTATTATCTATTGAAAACTCAACTAACTTAATTCTAACTTATAAAAACAGCTTAAACAATCCTAATTTTGAGATTTAAAATGAACTTAAAAGACCAATAAGCCAAGAACAGCACTAACCTATGGTTAGTGCTGTTGACCCAAACACCCCTTTAACAATCTTAGAAACCATTTAAACTTATGAAAATGCAATCCAAAACTCAAATCTAAATAACCAGATAATAAACAACTTATAACAGACCTAAAAAGCTAAAAACACTAATCCAATAAGCTGAAATCAATAAGCCACTAGCTACACTAATATTTTTGGTTTTTTATTGATTTTAAGGACAAATTAAACAAAATTAAGATCTAAGCTATTTTAACTAAAAACAGATTATCAAATAAGTCTAATAAGCATAATAACACATTAATAAGCACAAATAAGCAAACAATTAAGCAAAATAAGCTAAACTATACTAAGAAATTTAAGACAGGAAAGCTTAAATGAATACTTACTAGAACCTTAGCTAAACAAAGGTTATTAATGGCTCAGTTGAGCAATCTACAAGCTCTGGCTTATTGTAAATAAGCCAGTATAAGTCCTTATGAGCTCTTCCAGGTTAAGCTCATCTTCCATAAGTCCAAAATCCAAATAGCAAGGGTTTTTAAGCTGATTTTAAAGTTTTAGTAGATTAAGGCTTATTAGAGCTCAATTTGAGCTTAGAGACTCAAAGAGCTTGTATGAGCTTATTAAGAGCTTTTGGAACAGTAGCACAAACATTTGAGATTATGAGAGCTTAATAATGAAAACAGCTTATGAAAACTTAAAATGAGAATTTTATTAATACTAAAAACGGATTACAATGCTTTGGAAATTGAAAGTTACAAAAGTTTAAAGAGAAAAATTACATTTAAAACTGAAAATTACATAAGCTATTGAAAACTAAAAGTTTTTCAGGAAAAAGGAAGATATTCATGTGAGAGTGAAGGAGGGCTATTTATAGCCCTCCAAAGATGCTTCTAGGTCCAAAGTTTGTTACACGATCCCATCAATCCTGGCTCTTCATTCCTTCAATCATTTGATGCTCAATATCTACCGTTGGATTAGATTTTGATCACACGGATTGCCAACGTGGCAATCCGTGTGTCAGAGGCCTTTGTGCTTCTTTTCCATACGTTTTAGTGTAAAAACCCCATTCCTTGTGTGCTTTCTTCAATCCACGCGTGTCATTCCCTTTGGGTATTGGCCAATCACAAAGCTTGGTGACGTATAACTCTGCCAAAGTGTACCTTATCACTTGAATTGCTATGCCACGTAGCCAATTTGAAAATTACCCAATCGCGCCCTTAATTACTATTTGCCCTTTGATTTGAGGAGAAGGGTAAACGGGGACGATGGTGAATAGTAGAAACAGACATTCGTTTTTTTACTTTTATAAAAGAATTTGACTTTTTTCTTTACCCGGGTTATTATCTTCGGGCTTATAAGGGATTTTGGGCCTGGGAGTGTGTTTGGGCTCGGGCTTGATATTGTTATAAGGAGTTAACGGGTGTTAACTCTTATAGTTATAAGAGTTAACACCGTTAGGGTTTAGGGATTATTTTTGTAATTTGGTTAATTATGAGGGACTGGTTTGGTAATTTTTGGATTTTATCTTTTTGTGTTGACCATGTTTGACTGAAGGTTGACTTGAGTTGACTATAGTTGACTTTTGATAGCATTCTTCCGGCTCTTTGTGTGCTCTTCCGTTCCCGTGTCCGTGTTTGTCCGGTTTTGACCGTTTTCTTGAGATTTTTGCAATATCCGTACCTACACAATCACAAAGACAAACAAGCAATATTCAAGCATTTAAAGCACAATTTTGTCTTTTTAGGGCCTATTTTGATATAAAACGGATATGTGTTTTCACACATATCAATATATTTTATGGTTTAAGAGATATGGTCCTGTGAATGTGACTAAAATTCTGCAACGTAAGTTTTACGCCTTTCTTGTGAAATAAAAATTGTGACCACTCAGTAAAAGTTAAGAATGGATAAGCGATACTTAGTAGATACTTATTTGAGTATAATAGTAGGTTGTATAACCATTTGGAGAATAAAAAAAATTCTTTGGCTAAGTCTCGGCTCAATGTCATTCATGTCTTGGATTTTTACTAGTTAACGTATAACTATTCCATTCTTATGATTTGGTTTATTATTCTAAGTCGCGACTTGTTATATAGGTCCCGACTAATTGTTGGAGTCTTCTATCTCGTTGATTTCTCGTTCATCTTCTACTTTTAACGATGAGTTCATAGCCTCGCATTTAATTCTTTTTATGTTTTAAAAACCTGCGAGGGAGATACATGCTTGTTTTAGAAAATCGAACACAGGTGATTTTATTATGTGAACGTTGCTATAAGTGTATTGTTGTGGCCGGCTAATATGGTGAATGATAATGTGGACATGATTGCAATGGTATCTGATGTCATTGACATGAACTTTGAAGTTAACCTGGTAGGTTCTAACAACATTGGTTGGTGGGTTTGATACTGTGGTCAACCCTTCATAGTAGTGGGGGGGGGGGGGTGGGGGTTCTGACAAAGTATGTATTCACTCTTTCAGAGCGGTTGACAATGGAGAGAAGCTGTACATGGGCAACTCTGCAACTACTGATATCAAGGGCGAAGGAGATGTTATTTTGAAAATGACATCCGAGAAAGAGCTCAAGTTGACTAATGTCTTGTATGTTTCGGAGATTCGCAAGAATCCTTATAATCCCGGTTAGCTATTGAACAAGTTTGGTTTTGTCCTTGTTTTTAGTCCTGATAAGTAGTTTTGTCTAAGAATCAAATGTATGTTGTAAGGGATATGCCTGAATGGTAATGTTTTTAAGCTCATGTAATGGTTTGTTTAAAGAATGATATCAATAAAATGAATTCCATCTGTACCTTGATTTGAGCTGTCCTTCTAATGTGTGGCAGGTCGACTTTATGACATGATAAATTTTAATTCAATTTGGTGGCCCGTTTCGTTTGATTAAATTTAATACATACCAAATTTTCATATTGATTCAAAATATAAGTGTGAAACTTGTGTCGAAGCCAAACTTACAAGATCATCTTTCAAATCGGTTAAACGAAAAACCGAACCACTTGATATGATACACACAGACATATGTGATTTGAAATCACTACCCACAAAAGGGGGCAATAAGTACTTTATCACATTTATTGATGATTGTACAAAGTATTGCTACGTTTACTTGTATGAAAAAGTAAAGATGAAGCTATAGACAAGTTTTGTTCTAAACAAACCACAGTGAGAATCAATTTGGTCAGAAAATCAAGGTTGTACGAAGTGATAGAGGAGGTGAATACGTGTCTTCATTCGCCGAGCTTTGTGCGAAACATGGAATCAGACACGAGTTCACTGCTCCCTATTCACCTCAGCAAAACGTATTTCCGTAACTGAAGAATCGTAACCTTGAAATAAAATGGTTAATGCCAATGTTGAAGAAGTATTCTGGTTTAAGCCAAGGACATGTGGGGGGAATCCTTTCTAACGCTAGCTTTATCTTATAAAATAAGATACGTCGTAATGGAAAAAGAAGAGACCCCTTATGAACTGTGGATAGGAAGAAAACCATCATATCAGTACTTACGAGTGTGGGGGTGCCTAGCCAAGGTAGCTGTGACAACACCCAAGGCCCAAAAGATTGGACCTAAATCTGTGGATTGTATATTCATTGGTTATGCTAAGAATAGAAGTGCTTATCGTTTCATTGTACATGACTCGAAAAATCCAGATATACAAAAGAATGCAGTAATGGAATCAAGGAATGCTTCCTTCTTTGAAAATATATTTCCTTGTTTAACGAAGGAAACTGGAAGCTCATCGAGATTAGATGATGAAGTTGTCCATGATAAGAGACAACGAGATGAAAATGGATCTCCATAAAGATAGACCTAATCAACTCGAGGAAAAGAGGTTGCTAACCACGAAGAAGCAAAGGGCAAGAAACCGAGAAATCATTTGGCCCTATTTTGTTTTCTTTTATGGTAGAAAATGACCCCACGTCTTACCGAGAAGCGGTAAACATCCTCGGAAGGCACAATGGGAAAGAAGCCATTAACAAGTGAAATAGATTCAATATTACAAAATCATACGGGGAGCTCGTGATTTACCTTCCTTGTTGTAAATCCTAGTGCTATAAATGGATCATCAAAAAGGAAATATGAAAGCCGTATGGCACAATATGATAAGTACAAAGCGAGATTGGTAATCAAAGGATATAACCAACTGTGAAGGTCTAGATTACTTTGATACTTATTCCGTTGTTACGCGAATAACCACGATTAGAAATGGTAAAACTTGTTTTATTGCCTGCATTAAGAGAAATTTAGAATTTTCACCCAATGGATGTGAAAACGGCATTTCAAAATAAGGAGAATTAGAAAAGAAATATATTTGAACCAACATGAGGTTAGCATAGCTCTTGGACAAGAGGACAAAGTTTGTAGACTTGGTATAAGTCATTTTATATAGCCTTAAAGCAAGCTCCCACACAATGGCAAACAAAATTTGACCACACCAATTAAAAAGTGATCAAAATTAATGAATGCGACAGAGTGTGTTATGTTAAAAGACACAAGTAAGTAGAAATATGTAATTCGTGTGTTTAAATGTTGATGATATGCATATCATTGTCAGTAACAACAAGAATATCAAATCTACTAAAACATGTTTAAATCAAAGTTGACATGAAAGATATGGGTTTGGCAGGATGTGAATACTTGGAAAAAAGATCATACTAACACATAATGGACTGTGGTTAATTCAAGACACAATTACGTGGAAAAATTCTTATACTCAAAATCGGGGTATTCCGGCCTATCTTAGAACTCCAATTGACACCCATAATGCATATATCTAAAAAATAGAGGCGTAGGAAGTTTGCCCAATTAAGAGTATTCAATAATTATTGGCAAGGTTAATATGTATTTGATGACAGGTACCACGACTACTTAGCATATGCTTTTAGCAGGCTAAAGTAGGTATACAGTAATCCCAAGTGTGTGCACATTGGATAGCAAACAATGGTTACTTCATTATTTGTGAGATACATTCCTTGATTATGGGCTGCATTAAGATAGAGTAATCTGCCTAGTATCGAAGATACAGTGATGCAAATTGGATATCTGACATAAAGGATTCTAGATCGACTAGTGGATATGTGTTTACACTGGGAGGGGTTGTTATATCTTGGAAGTCTTCCAAGCAAACTGTTATACTAAGTCCACGAAGAATAAATTTATCGCGTTAGATAAATGCGGAGAAGAGGCAAAATGGCTACGTCAATTCGTAGAGGACATACCAAGGTGGCCTAAACCGGTAACGGCCATTAGTATACATTGTGATAGTCAATCGGCAATTGGCAGAGCTCATAGCACAATGTATAATGGAAAGTCCAGACATATCCGTCGTCGACATAATTCGATACGACAACTACTCTCAACAGGAGTTATCTCAATTGACTATGTGAAGTCAAAGGGATAACAATCGCGATCTGTTTACGAAGGCTTAATCAGCAAATGAGTTATTAGTAAGTCGTCTAAAGGACTATACTAAATCATTTGAAGGAATGAGTTTCTCTAAGAAGGAAAACCTAACCCAGTTGGACTAGAGATATCCCAAGATTCTGGTGTTTAAATCGGAATAACCTAATCAAGAAAGTTGGGGGAAGTCATGTATCAATGAGGGGGAGTTAACTACATAGTAACTTCCTAGTCCATTCCTATAACAATGATGAACTTGTATTAGATGTTAAACAAATTGCTTTAATGATTCATGACAAAATCACAAGCATAATGATTCGGGATGAAATCACAAAACATATGTTTTTAATAGATTTCAGGATGAAATCAACCGATGTGGAGAGAGAATGAGGTCGCTTCGAAGAGACTTGTGGTGGCACAATTCTTAAGAGCTCTTGCCGTAACCAGGCTAGTGGACATGTACCAAAACGAACACACTAATAAGGACTTGACAAAAGTCAGGGAGAGTCATGTGATAGTGTGTATTGTCGTTTACATAAATAGATTGTATGTAGTTCAAGGACATCACGCGTCTACTCATACTAGGAGACAAAGTGCATCTCAAAGTAAGGTCAAAGGGTCACACCTACCTATCCTATGCAGGGCTTAACCGCAGAAATTTTGCCGAAACTTTTGTGTGTTTTTGACCGATCTCCATTCATGTGGGGGATTGTTGGAAAATGTTTATTGGAAATGATTTTTCACAAACTTTGGACACTATTTAATAAATTTATCTGTTATAATATATATTTTTTCATTGTGAGTAGTTTTTATGCAGATTCTCCCTATGAATAGAGCTTCGCAACGTGCTAAAGTGTGTTCAAAATAGAGTTAATATGAATGAGATATTGTGTCTCAAAATGAGATACTTGGAAAACAAAATATGGAAATTGGGAGAGTATCCCACATTGCCCAAAGAGTGAAATGAAAGCATGTTTATAAGGAAAACTTGGTATAGGCTTTCAAATTCCTTTGGTTGGGTTATGCTCACACACCTACGTGCGCGCGCGCGCGAAGGGGGGGTGCAGAAAATGGGATTTCTGGGCCAAGATGGGTTCGAAGCTTCTGAACTCATGCGAGCCCGCGCGACCTGCGGACACGAATGCAGTTCCGAAAACTCGCCTATGCTGCATTTTTAAAAGTTTCCAGATTATTTTGTATCCATTTATTTATAGAATTGATTTAAACTTTGTATAGAAGTTTTACAAAATCAAGTTAAATAAAAGGAAGATATCAAATCGTGGTTATAATTTTAACAGATTTGCATATCAGTTTATTTTTTGAGCCAATTTTTTCTTGGTGACCAAGAAAAGATTAGGCTATAAAATAAACTCTTCTCATTCTCTAGTTTTCACAAGAGAAAACTAACTCCTATTCAACAGTTTCTTTTTCGATCAGAAACTGCAGAGTGCTTCCGTGATTTTCAGGCAAGTTTGTCAGGTCCGGCTGTACAACAGCTTTGAACGTTGTACCCTGGAAACATACAGCGAATCTGTTTTAAGGGAATCGTGTTAAACACGAGCCTCGTTCCACGACCATTTACTTCTTTATTTTATTTAACGTTTATAGAGTCTGTTTTGTGTTTCTACCCCTTTCTGCCTGTTATTTAATTTTCTGCATTTTATTTTCTATTAATTTAATTTAGTTATTATAATTTGATTTTATTAATAAAAGTGTAACATGAGTTATTTCAGTGTGACAAATCCAATGTATGTAATAAATGTGATTCATAAAATATATTTGATCAAATAATTTAGTAAATATAAAATCAGCGAAGAATTACCTGCGTATATTTGAGTGAACTCGCCATTTGTTTGCCAATGTATATATATCTAAGATACATGCGATACATAGATTAAGAAACCCAACAAAGTTCGATCGACTAACAAATTTTCATCAAATTCCAACAACAAAAAAAACCCTACATACAAACATGATGATAGTATCGCATGTTGAATCAGCAGTAACAACAACAGCAGAGATGAGAACCATGAGTAGCATGACAG
Source organism: Tanacetum coccineum (assembly GCA_026074375.1). Lineage (NCBI taxonomy): Eukaryota > Viridiplantae > Streptophyta > Magnoliopsida > Asterales > Asteraceae > Tanacetum > Tanacetum coccineum. The sequence continues at coordinate 18,451 of BQNB010058730.1, forward strand.
AGAAGCAGACCGAAAGCAGTATCATGTGCTCCCTCGAATTCAATTTACGTCTTGACGATGTTGTCCTGATTTCTGAACAATTCGTAAGTTCTTGGTTTCTTTTACGTATTACTTATAGAATTATTAGTTGCGTTAGTTAATTAGGGTTAATTTGCAAAAGTTTTCAGAAAAGTCGGTAATGTTCTATTAGCCTAGGGTTTACTTGAATTATTATGTAATTTCAACATCAAGAAGTAAACCAATTCTAGCCTTGTTCTGCTTAGTAGTAATACGTGTTATGTGGATACATCCATGCGTATATGCTACTGTAATTATAACAATTCTTTTTTTAAAACCTAATTAAATAACAAGTTTTCGATTTTGCTCCTCCTTTGATGCAGTGGAAATTTGTTATGTTTTTTATATGCTTCATCGGACTAACATTCGTTTTCTTCTTTCTATAAGGTGAACAGTTCAGCTCTAATAAAATACTACACTTCTGGAGGGAGTGAAGTTAGGACAAGCATACGATCAGAAGTCACACGACATTGGAGCACGTACATCAAATAGAAACCAACACATCAGAACGACGATGGTTGTATAAGCAACTAGCTGATTTTACAAGTGGGTCTCCCGAGTTCCTTTATTGCTATTTTTGATGGTTACAGGAGGAACTGAAAGCGCATCTTATGTTAATGAAAACACGTCACGAGATTACTCTTTGAGGATTCTGATCTACCACAAACACAATCAGAAGGATCGCTAGATGAGTTGTTCTTAAAAGAGTTACAAGAATGCCAATGCAAAGCATTTTTAGAGGCTGACCAAGCTCTTTTGACGAATGAAGAATGCAGTATCAGCGATTATTTGGAACCCACAGCTTTAAAACGGTTTTAATACTAGGGAGACATTTACTAATAGCAAATGCTGGAGACTGTCGTGCAGTTATTTCAAGGAAAGGAGTTGCGAAGCAAATTTCTAATGATCATAGACCGTCTAATGTACAAGAAAAGAAGAGAGTGGAGGAATTAGGCGGTTACTTTGCAGATGGGTACTTGAATGGTGAACTTGCTGTGACACTAGAACCTTGGAGACAGAACACATGAAATCACCCAATCGGTTAGAAATGACACAATCTACCATCTGATTGCTGAACAAGATTGACACAAATGGTGTAGAGCGATGATATGAATTTATGATAATTGGATGTGACGGGATCCTGATGTGATTTCTAATAAGAAGTTTAGGGTGGGCCTTGTTCGTCGACAACTAATCCCACACAATGACCCAGAAAGTGAGCTAGTAGAGCTCATTTGATCAAGCATTACGACTACACACAAGCTATAATCTAACTTCTATAGTCCGTATGCTTCTCTTCTCAAATTAAGGCTCTTCAGCCTTGGCGGCCAAAATTTAGAAGAAGCTGTCAGTAGACATACAAGTGTTTTTCAAGACAACGAAGACCGGTGTTACTTAGAAGTTACATTTATTCAAAGTGTTTATTGTAATATAGATCTGTTTACGGTCTTCCAATGAGTCAAGAAAAAGTAGTATGCCGCAATTTTGTTTCGAATTCAAACAATGAATGAATGATCAGTTATATAGTTCCAATCATATTTCTTCAGTTGACCTTGTTAGTTTGTTTTTTTCTTCCCTTACAGCGTTATAAGTCCTTCAAACACTACAAGAAAAAAGGGCTTTAATGACGAATGGAAAATCGTCACTATTAGAGGAAAATTCGTCACAAAACCAGTTTAATGACGAAAATCGACGTCGTCACTTGTCGTCACAATAGCTCCGTCACAAATATAATATGACGAAATTTGAATCTGACACTAAATAATGACGAACTAAAGTCCGTCCACTTACGGTGTGTGGAATGACAAATACAAATTTCTCACGAATATCATCACAAAAGTGGCTAACATCGTCACTATCTGCTGGAATTAGTGACGAAAAAAAGGCGTCACTTATTGGGTGAACCTAACGAGAAACTAACGAACCTTAACGTCCAATAGTGACGACATACGTCGTCACTTTCCAGAATTTTATATTTCCAGAATTCTAACCAAAACTTATAATCCCTAATTGCATCAAACCGCATAAGCAAAACTTATAATCACTAATTTCATCAAATCAAATCGAAATTTAAACAGTAACATAAACGAAAATTAACGGAAATCAAAATTAACAACAAAAAAAGTAACACTTACAAAAACTTATGCCGCAATCAAATGACGAGCTTACGATCTCAGAATGAACAAAGGAAGAAGCTGTTATGATACCGAAATCTTCAAAATAACCCTAAATCTTCAAAATAACCCTAAATCTTCAATAAACCTGTTATGATACCGAATCTGTAATTTTGTTGTTATGGAGAGTGGAAGTGATGATGAATTTGGTACATTGTGAAACGAGAGTGAGGAATTTGGATTTAATAAGTGATTTGGTAACGTTACTTGGGATTTAATAAAACTAATTTGGGGATTTTTTTAATAATGAAACGAATGGAAGCTATATAATCAATCCCCAAATATTAAATTTGTGACTATGAACAATTTTGGTCATATGTATTTTTGTGATTGATAAAAAAAGAAAAGATGACAATTTTGGTCCTTGTATCAAATTCTCACGAGGAATCTACAATCAAAGAAAAAAGCATATTTTAATTTTGGTTGTATAACTTTGACCGGTGACGAAATTTTTTCGTGATTAGACCTAGTGACGAACGAATTTCGTCACTGCATTGTATATTGACACGAAAATTAAATGACAAAAGTTTTTTCCTCGCCGACACTATAAGCCCTTAATAGTGACAGAAAAAAAATGTCGTCACTAAATTTTCGTCATTAAAGCCCCTTTTTTTGTAGTGAAATATGACATACCATATTGTATCATGCATTAAGCATATGTTTCACAATGACTAATTTGTAATTTTTTGATACACAGCCTTGTGTCAAAGTTGTTGTATGTCATATTTGTGATCAATCTTCTTTTAGCTATTCAGGAAAGCAAGTGCTTTGTTCAAATCTGGTACGGACACGCACAAATAATACAATTGAAGTGCTTGGCGTATACATGAATGTGTCTTTTGTTGATCATTCTTGATAGTTTCAAGTGACTACAATGTTTTTCTGTTACAAAAACCATTGTAGTTCCAATGGGTCAACTTTCTCTGCTGTTTTTGACAGTCTACATGATTTTAAAGACTTAATCTTAAGTGGCCTTCGCTAGCACATCATCATAGCTTGCGATGGTGTTGATTATCCTTTAGGATTATGACTGGGTTAACTTGTGTAATAGGATGAAATTTCTTTTGGGACCAAATAAGTTCGCATAAACTGTCTTAAAAAAGCATAGAAAAAAACGATTTTAAAAAGTTTGTTTTTGTGTGTTTATTGTAGAAAATTAGCAGGGTACGACCATATGACTATTTGTTGCAAGATCAAAATTTTTTCCATTTATATTAGTACGTTTTTAAAATAAAACTTTAACGAATAAATTGACAACTTTTAATTAATATACAAGCAATAGCAATGCAAACTATTTCATATCCAACTAAACAATAAGTCTGAATTAAAGGAGTAACACATAGCATTTTTGAAACAAAAATTAAAAATAAACGTCACTGAAAAATGAAAATGTAATTTTTGTTGCATACACATAAAAATGCAACTATTTAGTCGCTCGACTTTTCCAATAGAACCAAGGTTATTGCACCCCAGTGCTTTTAAACCCAAGCTATGATACCACACCATACTCATCTTAACGCGTGTATTTGATGTTTTTGTTGTTTGATTGTTGGTCTGATTTGGTTCACATAGTTGAGTGTGTTTTTGTTTTGTTGGAATTTGTATTGACTTTTGGTGTTCTTGATTTTGAATCTGAGTTTGTAGCCAACGGGCAATTTTTTATGTGGGTCCACTACCTTATTAGAGCGTAAGGTGCTGTTATCTATTCCATAACAAGATTTTATTTACATTTCAACTTTATTTATTATTCAAAAAAATTCTTAAAGTTAGCTCGATCATTAGACGGGTCTTGAGGCTAGTATCATATAATATATCACACCAAATAAAATATCTCTCACTCTTAAAACAAAGGGAGAATTACATGTATATCCTTCTTGAAAATTAATATTACATAAATATCATTTTCAGTTTTGTAATTACATCAATACCCTTTCCCAACTTTTGTAATTACATCAATATTTTTCACAAACTTTTAACTTCTCATATATATTCAAAAATAAATTAAATTATAATTATAATTATTTTAAGTTTTGAAACTATTATATATCTTTTTTCTATCTCTTATATTGATCATAATTATATTTTTTGTTTATACTTTTTGGCCTCGAGAGATTAAAAAACATGTTGATTTTTGGATATACACGTGAAATCAAAAGTTTAAGATATTTACGTAATTACAAAAGTGAGGAGGATATTGATGTAATTACCCAAGTTTCGGAAGGATATTAACGTAATTACAAAAGTGAGAAAGACATTGATGTAATATTGAACTTTAGTAAGGATATATATGTAATTGCCCCTATTATTTATTATTATTTACATAGTATTGGAAGTAAAACGAGAAACAAGTTGTGTCACTAGTCCTTCCAATTGCAAACCTAATTTTTTTGGAAACTACATTTGTGGATTTGGGTTTCATAACATTGTTATTCATTTGATTACAACATGTTGTTAGATCTCATGCACTTTATTTATTTTTAAAAGAATTCTTAACTTGTACATATATATACTTGGATGAGGTGAGATCATGAAAAAACAATATCATCTCAGGGAACAAAAGAACACATCTTAACCATTCATTTTTCATCATATAAAAAAACAATTAAAAACCTCACTTTTCATCACTTTTTTAAAAATAAAATATCTTACAAACGGTAAATCGTCAAATGATAAAAAATAAACCATTGCGACGAGAATTAAACCATCTTTCTATAGAGGGGCACTTTTATATACTTTCGACGAACATTTTTTCGAATTTTTTTCAGTCACGTCTGAAAAAATCACATGTGATTTGTAGCACAATCACATGTGATTTGTGATACAAATCACATGTAATCTTTTCAGACGTAACAAAAAAAAATCGATTATATTTTTGACGAATTTTTAGTGTTAAAATTTTCGCGAAGAAACGTGATTTGTAAAATCACTTGTGATTTGTTGTTCTTAAAAATCACGTGCTATTTCATAAATCGCATGTGATTTCACAAATTCACTTATGATTTTTAAAGTAATAAATCACGTGTGATTTCATAAATTCATAAATCGCATGTGAATTTACAAATTTACGTGTGATTTTTAAAGTAATAAATCACATGTGATTTTTCGAATCACGTGTGATTTTTTTTGGGCGGAAATTAAAAAAAAGTTCGTCGAAAGTATATAAAAGTGCCCGTCTATAAAAATATAATTTAATTCTCTTCGTGATGGTATAGTTAATTTGCGTAACGATTAACGGTTTGAGAGATATGCTAATTTTAAAAAATATGATGAAAGTGGGGTTTTTAATTAAATAAACATATGATTTAATCTAAGTCATTAGATGAAAATAAAATAGATGGTTGGGACTAAATGAATTATTTTTTAATTAGATATTGTTCTATGAGGTGAGATGAACAATGTCATATCAAAGAACAAGAGAACATATCCTAGCCATCCATTTTTCATCAAATAATAAAAAACCTCACTTTCCATCTCTTTTTTAAAAATTAAATATCTTGCAAACCAATTTGGATGCAAAATCGAGTCCGATATCTGAAGGTACTCGATTTTTTATACATTTTAGAAATTTTGGGATTTAGTTTTTTAGTGGAAAGATGAAAATGAGCCTAGAATCATGTAATTCTGTCTTTCAAAATTAGTTTAAAAAAATTAGATGGATTTTGAATTTGAGGTTAGGTCCTGTGTTTTTTTAGGTGGAAGATGATGGATTTGATGGGTTCTTGTAAAATTGTAAAATGATACGCGGTCTTGTCAGAAATATTCATGAAGAAAATAGGTGGTTACCGGAATTAAAATAAAAAATGGTAAATTGTTAAATTATGTACTAATGTTTTTGAAAATGGCAAAAAAGCCACTTGAAAACAACTTTGTACACTGATGCCAATGAAGCTGATGTGACATTTCAAAAATAGCACCGAAGCCCATAACGATGGATATTTTTCGTGTTAAGTGGCCTCACATGCCTGCATGTGAGGGTATTATCGTCTTTCGTCATTTATGCGAAAATTTCACCCACCTGGCAACCTTCACACAAACCCACTAAACACCCTTTCGAAAGTTATATATATGTGTGTTTCATTTTCTTCCCTAAACTTGAATATCACAAGGAAAATCAACAAGATCTTGATAATGGTAATTTTTTGGCAAAATCGTGCACATAGTACTCTCATCCTTAATTTAGGTCTCGTTTATGGTAAGCTTATTTTTGTTTGATTGTTTTAGATTGTTTTGTCCATGGTGTAGTTAAGACTATGCAAATGAAAACTTGTTGATGTTTTATGTGTTGCACATATTCAAATGAAAACTTGTTTACTTTGCAAATCCATCACAATGGTGAATTTACCTCACCACCAAAAAGACGATATCGTTTTGGAGATATAGATTGGTTTGACTTAGTTCACTGTGACATGTATTCATAAACATATTAGAAGAAATGTTTAAGGATTTAGGTTACATAGACGGTAGGCTTTTGTTCATGCATTTTAGGATACCTAGGGAGTCATTGGATGAAGGTTTGCTACCACTAATGTCTGACGAATATGTGATCAGATTTTTTAAGTATGTTCCTAGATTTAGAGAAGTGGGGGTATATATTGAAATTGATGTTTCATTGGTAGAGAGGCAGATGATGGAGTTAATGACAAGTAAGGGTAAGGGTGTGGTGATATAAGAAATTATGGATCATGATGTTGCTGGAAAGGAGTTTGGTGGTGAGAGTGGAAACATTGGTAAATTGCCATTGTTAGAGTGGAATAAGTCTAGCCAAGTTGGGAAGGGTGGAACTGTTTTTGATAATGATTTTTGTGTCTTTGATTCTAACAATGAGTTCTCACTACCATGGTCTACAAAAATAATGATTACGAATAGGAAAAAAAACGTTGATTGGTGATTTTGAGTTTAGAAAACTATTGGTAGAGATTGACCATGTGTTTGGGTTATAGAATTCAAGTAAGGATTCCCTAAAGTTGCCAAATGATATCGATTTTGAACAGGGGATGGAAGAGCTTTTGTATTATGACACAGATGATGGTGCTAGCATTAGTGGAAAGGAAGGGGATCTTGAGACTTGGTTTGGGGTTAAAGAGGTGGATCAAGACATATATGTTGAATGGAAAAGATGATCCTAACATTTAGTTGATGAATGGAAGATATGGGGATTAATGAATGGTTTGCTGACTTGATCAAGCAATAGAGTGAACTTGGATAAGTAATGAAGCTTGATAAGGTGTAAAAGACTTGCTTGCTGTTTATGATCAAACCAATTAATGACGAGAGGATGTGGTTCAGGTTGAAGGTTGTAGCTGATTAGGAGTAATGGTTACAAAAAGAAGCAAGTTGATGTTGATGATGTCGGTGAAACATGATTGTTTCTGATGGGGGTTTGATTCCAGAAGAATTGTATGCTGCAATCATTACACAAGAGGGAGGTTTCTTTAGCTAATGATGAGGATGTCATTATAAATGAATTGTATGCTGAAGTGGTTGCATAAAAGGGAGTTGGGCCAGTTGATGATGGGGATGTGATTCCAGATGAAGTAGTTACAGAAATAATGCTAGAAGACCAGACTAGATCAATCAAGAGGAGAAGAGTGATGGCTGACAAGGAAAATGAAGATGATGCTTAATGATTGCTTTTATGTTTACTTGCATAAAATGTTCTACTTTTCCTATGGTTATGTAGTAAAAGTGACGAGGTGTCATTTTATACGCTTTTTAGGGGTCATTTAACCCCTTAAATCATGCTAGTATTCCAAATTATATACTTAAACGTTTGTTTTTGCGTTTTTAGCATTTGGATGGATTTTGGAGGAAATACACGTGACTTGGGCACAATTGGAGAAGAAACGGACAAGACTACGACTCTACACCAACTCTTTTGAAGAATCTGCGTACAGTGTCTGGAGACGGCGTCGCCATCCTTTGCGACGGCGTTTAAAAAACATACAAGAGACGACATTCAGATAACTCTAGGACGTTTAGATTATAACTTCCTTAAAGAAAACCTAAGAGATTCGGAGAAAGCTGATGTGTCGAAATCTTGTTACGCGTTCGCAGCCTTATTTTCCTTATTATTTATACAACTCGTTCGAGGGTTTTTAGTGTGTAATTTTTGGGAGATGAACCTTAACTTTAATAGTTCGAGTGTAGCAGCTTTTAGGCCGTTTTTAGGGCCTTAAAACTCTATTGTATCAACCTCCAATCCATGATTTAATCAAGTGAAGTTCATTTATCTTTAATCACTTAATATGTCTATGTGTTTTACGATTGATTCTTGTTCTTCTTCTTTATTTAACATGCTAGGCTAGATCCTTTAGTATTTACTTATGATTGCATGAAACTTAATATGTAGATCCTTATTATGTTGCTTCCTGTGTTGGATGTGCACGTTAGGCTTTAGAAAACTAGCCATAAGATATTAAATTGGCATAGACGTTAGGGAGGAAACGTGAGTGTGTAGAAAGGATGCATCGCGGTAACAGTCTTTATAGTACCTTACCCCTAATATGGTTGATCCATCTTAAGTGTTTTAATTTCATGTAATGTACTCTTAGGGGCCTTGTAATAGTCTTCATACTATCTTACTTGTGCGTGTAATTCGTTCATGACTTAGGAAATACTTACACAGATCATTGCAAGAGTGACAAAGCAACATAATTTGGAGAAGCATAATAAGGAGTAATGCATGATTAAGTAAATACGTTCGTTTACCATATAATTATCACAAGTAGTTTAGATTTCAGTAATTAGTTAATGGCTAAAACCAACCAACCTCTCAAACCATGATATTTACTTTCTTTTATAAAAGCATAAAAACATAAAAAATCTCCTCTCAACCCCTTAGACCTCTATTAGATTCTGTTCGAGCCTTCCCAACCTATTCCCCTAGAGAATGATAACAACCCCCCGAGTCTTGCCTATACTACACTGCAACGATTAGGTGCACTGCCTAGGGAATTGTAAAACTTTCTGTGAATTCCAACAAACCGTACATCAAGTTTTTGGTACCTCTGCGTAGGGAATAACGTAGGTTTTGGATTCTATCTAGCTTACGTCTACTCACAAGATTCCTACCAAGTGAGATTTTAAATTCTTGTCAATTAGCTTTCTCGTAGTCTATCTCTTATTTGTGTATTTGTTTGTAAATATGTCATTCGTCACCATGGCGGATGAAATCACATTTGAGTCGTTAACAAAAGAACAATTTGAGTGCTTCATAGAATATTACCATGAAAATTATCCAGAAGATTTTAAAAGCGACTTAGAGAATCTTGAGAAAGTATATAAAATGATGAATGGTGGAGTAGAATATCCTCGCACACATAGTACCTTACCTAGTAAAACCTATGCACCATATAAGCCTTCACCTATGATGGATCCCTTTAAACAACCTTCGTGTTTAGGATCAAATTTTGTTAGTGAGGCCTTGAAAAAGTAACCAATGCTGTCAAACTTTGAGAAGAGCTCTTAGCAATGACCAATACAGTTAGTGCATGATAGAATTGCCTAAGTCACAATCTAAGAATACATATAAGGAGGATTTAGCATATGAGATAGTTATGGTTAAGATGCCTAAGTGCATGTCATGGTCAGATGCATATGATGAGCTTATAGGTGATCTAGATATGATGGAGGATAAGGTGGATAATCCAAGCCCACAAAGTACCTCATTAAGTCCTCCCATCATTTGAGTATTACAATCGCCAGTGACTTACCGGAAAAAGTAGATGAGGGACTTATAGGAATGTACGATGGAGGCAGAACATTTTGGATCACATGTTTTGAAACTAAAGGATTTAGGCTTGAATACTTGTAATCATGACATTCCTCTTAGTTATACGGAAATTCCTAGTGTTGATGAACCAAAACCTCAACTTTTATCCAATTTTTCACCCTTAGATGTAAATCTAGGAGGCAAAAGAGAAACCGATGTCCGGATAGTTTTAGGATGAAGGTAGTAGAACCTTGACCATTCGCACACCACCTTTATCTTACGTGGCATACTTCCATCGAAATCATGTGTATCGCTACTATCACCCACACTTAATGCTAAGTGTAAGGGAGACCCACCTTTTACGCGTCAAATAAGCATAGAGTCAGGGTCGTGACTCGAACAAAAACAAGCGCTTATTAGGAGGCAACCCAATCTTTCATTTTCTTGCATTTTAGGAATGTCGTACGTTTTATTCGTTATTGTTTGTTTTATTATTTTTGAATTATTTGTGATCATGCTTTGTTGTGTCTTTAACTTCGTCTAATTACAATCAAATGTATTTTGCATCAAATAAGTGTAGGAGAAAATATCCGGTTTATAAGAACCATTTCAGACATATAAAATATATAGTTTAGTTTAATTCGCGTCGTGTGTCTTGTGTCATGTGTTTATTTGAGTCATATGATTGTACTAATCGTTTTTTGTGGACTATGCAGTAAATGTTTCCAGGAAATAACTAACAGGATTATTGTGCAGAAATTTTTCCAAGAAAACGAAGCAAGAATTTTCACAGACCCCGGAGACGACGTCAAGATTATTCCTGACGGCGTCACCAGCCTGCATTAAAAAATTCATGTTTTTTGAATTTTTGAAAATTTATTGTTGTTTAATTTCCAGAATTTGTAATTTTCCTAAACTCTTGCAGAAAGTCATGATAACATTAATACGTTCATCCTATCTTTAATAATTTCGTAGAGTCTAAACTTAGTTTAAGAGGGTTATATGTATATCATCACCTGTGGATTTTACGCTAGGTGTAGTTGTCTTTGTCTTTGATTTACATGTTATATTTGATAAGAAGAAACCTGGAAGTTCTTAGGAGTTTCAAGAGGACGACTCTTGGATGACGATTTAGCCAGTTATCATATGTTTCTTCTCCACTATTGAGCAAACCAGGGGAGTAATAGTTTCTCTTAACTTTTTTTTCTTTTCCCTTTATTTGTTTTACGGGTACTTTTAAGAATATTGAGGACAATGTTCATCTTAAGTGTAGGAGGAAATAAGCCTTAAAAACTATTCTTTCAATTGTCATTTGCTTGTTCCTTAAAATGATGAGTAATATATCGAAACATAGCATAGACGGTAATTTTAACCAAAATTAAAAAAAATTATGACACATACCGACGAAAACCGAGTATTAATTGCGTCTCATGGATAGGAATTTGTATCACTAGCACAAAAACCCTCAAATTCCACCCCAAAAATGTGAGGTTCGCCTTTAGATCTTAAGGAATTCGGGTATGCATTTTTGATACCTAAGATAATTTTACATTTAGCTTTCTCGAGTTAAGGATCGAGCAATCATATGTATCTATTCCATCGTTATGGATGTGTATATGTGGTTTGTCACCTTTTTTGGAGCATTGCTATCGATTTAAAATTATATAAGTGTACCGGTAGTATATTAAATTCTAGAACTTGTTTTTGTGATGCATCCTGAGACCGCATGGTGAGAATTAGGATATGCTAAATGATAAGAGGCACTAGGATTAACCCATGTTTTAAACTTGTACTTGTTATTATGGTCACCTCGATCATATAACTATCCCATACCCTTGTCATTCACTTATTTTTAGTGCATGATACCCCTAATACACCCCTCCAAGCCTATCATTTTCACGGTTCTCGTAAATTTCTAGTGGACTCTAGATTTTTAATAAAGAGCATTGTTAAACCCTTAACCAATTATTACACCCAAATTGCCTTAGCCTACCTTGTGTGTACTCGCTTTTAGTACATTATTGTAAACCCAGTTAATTATTACAGGAGTACATAGTTGCTAGGTCGAGTCATTTATCTTTGTAAATACAGTTTTGGGACGATTTGGAATCATGGTAGTTTTTATACTATGAAGAATTGGGGAAGAAGTCACCTATTACCCCCATTAGAGCTCAATAAGCTCCACGTTTGTTGATCCTTTCAATTCGTGTCATTAGCTTAGTAAATTGTAATGAGTTGTCAAAAACTCAAGTGTAGGGGTGTGTTATAAACCCCAAGTTATGTATTATGTTTATTCAAAAAAGAGAAAAATAGAAAAGAAAAAGAAAGAGATTGATGTAAAGTTTGTATTTTAGCTCGTTATCTATTCCGTACAGCAGTCGAGTCTTGGTTTAGCAACGCCTCAAAATGTATTCTTGTAGTTAATTAACTTATCACCGCCCATGTGTATACCATCCGTTGCTGTTGTTGTTTAACCTACACCATACACATCACAACCCTTTAAAAGCCCTCTTTGATAGTAATTTATAGTACTTGCGCCAAGCGGTGGAGGTTTGATCCTTTACCAAGCCTATGGTAATTTGTATGCTACGATAGGTAATGAGTGTTATTTTCCCGTTTCCCACATTGTTATAATTCATTATACACCCGAGAGAAAGAGAGAATCCAAACACTTATGTAAGGTGCTAGTATATGAATTATGTGTTTTTAATTACGAGGTCTAGAAGGTTGTGTCATAAAATGTTTTTGAATAGTAGGTTAAATGCCCCTAATATTGCTATTATCTAGATAGAAAAGCCCATTTGCTTGAGGACAAGTAAATCCAAAGTGTAGGGGTATTTGATGAGGTGTCATTTTATACGCTTTTTAGGAGTCATTTAACCCCCTAAATCATGCTATTATGCCTAATTTATGTACTTAAATGTTTTTTTGTGTTTTTAGCATTTGAATGGCTTTTGGAGGAAATACACGTGACTTAGGCTCAATTGGAAAAGAAACAGACAAGACTACGACTCTACACCAACTCTTTTGAAGAATCTGCGTACAGTGTCTGGAGACGGCATCGCCATCCTTTGCGACGACGTCCGAGCATACAAGAGACGGCGTCAGAGAAACTCTAGACGGCGTCAGATCGTAACCGCCTCGAAAGAAACCGTAGAAGATTCAGTAAAGCGACGGCGTCAGAAATCCTGCAACGTCGTCGTGGCCTATTTTCCTATATATACCAACTCGTTTTAGGGTTTTTAGTGTGTAAATTTAAGGAGGCGAACCCTAACTTTAATTTTTCGGGTGTAGCAGCTTTTAGGCCGTTTTTAGGGCCACAAAACCCTATTGTATCGGCCTTTAATCTATGATTTAATTAAGTAAAGTTCATTTATCTTTAATCACTTAATATGTTTGTGTGTTTTGTGATTGATTCTTGTTCTTCTTCTTAATTTAACATGCTAGGCTAGATCCTTTAGTATTTACTTATGATTGCATGAAACTTAATATGTAGATCCTTATTATGTTGCTTCTTGTGATGAATGTGCGCGTTAGGCTTTAGAAAACTAGCCTTAAGATATTAAATTGGCATAGACGTCTAGGGAAATGCGAGTGTATAGAAGAGATACCATTGGTAACAGTCTTCATAGTACCTTACCCCTAATATGGTTGATCCCTCTTAAGTGTTTTAATTACATGTAATGTACTCTTTGGGGCCTTGTAATAGTCTTCATACTACCTTACTTGTGCGTCGCCTTAACGAAATATTACATAGACGGCGGGTTCGTGTAATTCGTTCATGACTTCAGAAATACTTACACAGATCATTGCAAGAGTGACAAAGCAACATAATTTGGAGAGCATAATAAGGAGTAATGCATGATTAAGTAAATACAATCGTTTACCATATAATTATCACTAGTAGTTTAGATTTCATTATTATTTTAATTAGTTAAAAACCAACCAACCTCTCAAACCATGATATTTACTTGCTTTTATAAAAACATAAAAACATAAAAGAATCTCCTCTCAACCCCTTAGACCTCTCGTATATTTTGTTCGAGCCTTCCCAACCTATTACCCTAGAGAACGGTAACAACCCCTGAGTCTTGCCTATACTACACTGCAACGATTAGGTGCACTGCTTTGGGGATTGTAAAACTTCCTGTGAAGTATTTACAAACCGCACATCAAGAAGATTAAGACAATATGTAGTTTTCTAAACTTGATATTATGGTTGTGTAATAGTCTAGGAATGCTTTCATAACTTTGTGATCTTATCATATGGAAGCCTACCAAGTAGGAAATTTTGGACAATTATATGCATTTAGATTGACTTGCAAAAGTCAAACTTTAAAAGGCAGTTGCGGAGAATGGTAATAAGAAGGGATGGTAAAGAGGCAATGTTTAAAGCCTATTTGTGGTATGAAAGCCTATCTATGGTATGAATTTGTGAGATATGTATGCATGTACATAGACTACCAAAAGTCAAACATGGCATGCATATGAGTTAGTGGTTTAACATTGTTCTTTGGGTACAATCGGATGCTAATTTCACATACTTATACAGCATAGCAATCATAGAATTTAAACCATTATCAACATGAAACAACAAAGTTAAACATACATACTAATCCCATAAACCACTTTCCAAACACCCCTTTATCTACACGAATATCAAACAGCGACCACATAAAGAACATATGCTCAAAAAAATACAAAGATCAAGAAATATGGACAAGTAAAAATGTAAAACAACCAACATTAGTGAGATCATATTCATACATAAACAAACTAATTATAAGCAAACCATTAAAGAATTGTATTCATAAACATATACCTTACAAAACATATTCATCACCATAAAAACAACATTCTTAATCTAAACACAAGATCAAAAACCACAACCCAAAAGCTACATAACACAACCCCGTGCACCAAAACCCTAACGTAGTAATCCTTCCTTCAACTTCACAACAAAGAGGAGCTTCTCACGCGCATCAATATGTGATTGATTCATCATTATTTGGAGACGAGTAACCTTCTCCATATCTCTCTATTGCACACGCCTCAACATACGAACGGTTTCCACAACCTCTAGGTTATCACATAACTGTGGAAACCTTTCCAACTCCTTAATCACCTCTGCATTGTCTTTCATAGTATCGGCCACCTCCAAACAAAACTCTCTAAATTTCTCCTTAAATTTCAATTCCTTATCTACTTCCCTCACCATTAACACGAGCATTTAATCAACCATCATTGCCAGTTTTACAGTAGTTGCTAGTTCTTCAAGACGAGGAAGACGAGCAATTGATGAGAATGAGAAGGATAGAGTGCTAATTTTTTAAGGGTTTGTTAGGAATGTGAGAGTTTGTGTTTAGAATCGGCTTGAATACAAGATCTATTTGTAATTTGGAACGAGTTACAGGTAATCGGTTTGTTAAATAAATGAAGAAGGCCGAAAGTTGTAGACGTGCAAATTTAGTCCTTAAAATAAAGTCTTCATTGGCAAGACAAATTTCCCAGGTGGTGTAAATTCGGCAGGAAATGAAAGAAGACGATAATACCCTCACGTGCAGGGCACGTGAGGCCACTTAACAGGAAAAATAACGATTGTTTGGCTTCAGTGGCTATTTGCAATGTCACTTCAGCTTCAGTAGCATTTGCTGTAAAAAGTTGTTTTGATGGCTTTTTGCAATTTTTAAAAACTTTAGGGACATAATTTGTAATTTTCTTAAATAAAAATGTTGACATGATAGGAATAGTAAATATAGTTTAATTACATGTCACGTTAAAGAATATAAAAAATGACATGTTATGATTTTTTGACTGGTTACCTACATAAAATGTGTAATAAAAAAATTTAGCTTACCTAAAATGTGTAATAAAAAATTTGTTATCTAACTCGGTAAAAGTTTATATGTTAGTTGGTTAGTTATGGATTTAATCCAAAATTACATAGTAAACTAGTAACGCTTTAATAAGAGAATAAATTTGACCATGATTTTGATACCTTTTTCTTGCATTTAGGCTAAAGGGAGTGGTGCTACCAAACTCACCATCCACATCAGCGCACCTTACACTCACCTACATTCACCTTTCATCCGTAATGGTCATCACTCACTCACCTTTTATTAAAATATCTACTTTATACAAAATATACTCTCACTAAATACCCCACACACACTCACAAACCAAATAAAAAACAATAAAACTTTACCACTCACCAAAGGTGAGTCAGTCACCATTCTCTCTTTTAAAATTGCACAATCACGAGTGAGAGGTGGTGAAGGTTTTGGTTCTTGGCCCGTAAGTCACTCACTCACAAGTGAGAGGTGATACCACTCCGTCCAACCTTAGGCTGGGCAGAGTAAGGGGTAAGTCACACCACTCACCACCCAAACTCACCATTCACCTTATACCGCCCTTATAAACTCGCGCGTGACTTGGTGCCAAAGTAGTGAGTGGCTCACCACCGGTGAGTTACTTACAAGTGGGACACCATGTTTTTTATTTAATTTAATTTATTTGGTTTGTGAGTATGTGTGGGTATTTAGTGGGGTATATTTTATATAAAGTGGATATTTTTATAAAAGGTGAGTTTAGTTGAAAGGTGAGTGTTAAAACGGTTGAAAGATGAGTGGTAAAGTTAAAGAGAGAAAGCTGACGTGGCGCTGAGGTGTATGGTGAGTTTGGGTTCCTTATTCCATTCAGCCTTAGTACAGAACAACTTTTCGATTTTGTTTACCAAAAATACATGTATTTTTTTATAGGAAATATGCACTTTTTGGGTTAAGACCACCACATTATCATAGTTTTAATAAGGGTAAAGTGCAAAAAATGTGTCTGTGGTTCGTCAAAATTGCATGTATTGTCCCCATTAAGATTTTTTTGCATAGCGTGTCTCTCAAAACACTGTTTATTTGCATTTCGTATCCCTATCTCTAACAGTCATCATTTTTCACCGCTAAATGGACTAAAAATCATGCGAAAAAACTATTATACCCCCGCCTTCTTTCATACTTTGATTTTCTCTTGAATTTACAATTAATTTTAATTTACAATAAAGAATACCAAGAACACAAACCCGTATTTTCTTATAAATCTTTATATCAACAAACACAATTTTTTGCCATCAAACTTAATACTATCATCCAAATTTTAAAAGTACAAAACAAAATCATAAAACCCATTGCAAATGCAAAACTAGACAATTACTATAGTTCGATGCCAAATAATGTTTTTTGCTAATCTTAAAGCTTTATATGCGTGATGGACCCTTTGAACCATTACACCACAGTTTACAACTTAAAAAGTATGTTCATCAGATTCTTATATTGTACATATATTATCAAATGACCATTTTTAATGGTGCTTTTATTCACTCGACAAATTTGTTTATATTTCTTTTTTTATTGTTGTAATATATAGTATGTATTGCAATACTACTTTTCTTGAACACTTCTATATTAATAAATCTATCTGAGTTGTTCCCTACAAAAATAATATATATACAATATCTATAAAAAATAAAGAAAAAAATAATAAATAAATAAATATAAAAAATACAAATATTATATATATATATCTACACCTATATATATAAAATAAATAACCATAAATATCATAAATACACAAAAACTACGCCCAGAAACCTCACAACTATAAAACAATAAATTATATACTGTGTATCGATAAATACACGTGTAACTCTCACCTATACATAACACATAAGTTATATATATCATATTCAATAAACAAAATAACATCCATCAAAATATCAATAACTCACAAAAAACCACCCACTCTATACAAATCTACCAACATATATATTAAATATATACATACAAATAAAAATCAATACACCATTCCCAATACTAAAACAAAAAAAACAACGCACAATCATAACACAAACCCTCCAAACTCAACCCCTCATCCCTACCATCTATAACAAACATGATATATATAAAACTCATACATAAACAAAAAACCCAACCTCAAAAATACAACATACCTATAAACTAATATCAATCAAATAAAAATATTCACTAACATAAAAATACCACACACACTTAAATAAATCACAAGCGAAATCACAATCAATAAACACAAATAAAAAAAATCTCATAAAATAAATAAATAGAATCAACATAAAGTAGAGTTATGATCCAGTGAGAAGTAAATTAAAATAAGAAGTGGTGAGAAGTGACTAAAACCAAACATTTGAGATGCAACGACTTGCATTAGATGCATTTCTATTCATCTAGATGCAACATTTTGAGTTTTGAAAGTTAATTTGATGTGTAGATGATGCAAACTGATTTTTATGATTTTGGCACATGTAGAGAAACAAAAAACAAGAGAAATCATGAAATGCATCTAATATTAATATATGCATCTAATTAAAAGCTAAAAACATATTAGGATGCATTATAATGCATCTAAGATTATAGAGATGCATCTAATTTAAGTCGATGCATCTTGGATATGCGGTTATAGTTACTTCTTATCCTTCTTATTATAAGAAAACTTCTCATTTGATCCTAACCCTATATATGTATATGTATATATGTATATGTATATATATATATATATAGAGAGATGGGATCATGAGAAAACCTCATCTCGGTGGAAAACCTAGAAACTAATTTACAACCGTTGGATCAAGCATCCTCCCCTCCTTTTTTACACCAAACTAAAAGGACCATGTTGTAACTTTTCATTTTCTTCAAGGTTTATTTTGTAAATTCATGTCACTTAAGTATTAACCATATATAATGCCTATTTTTTTCTCATTTCATCTTTTTCTTCTTTCTCTAATAACACGCAGTTTCTTTATTTCACCTTCCTTTTCATATCTCCGTATCCACCGGCCTTCACCACCATTCCCCCACTGTTCACCATCGTTTCCTACAACCATTCTCCATCGTTTACCACCATTCCCCATCGTTCCCCACTGTTCCGCTCCCAGGATGTAGTCAGATTCATCATTTAAGTTTGAAAGTAAGGTTTTTGTTAGCGTCAATTAATATGGTTATATTAATCTTTGTTTGCATCTATACGATGTTTATTGAATATAATTTGAATAATTTGTTCATTTGTTGTGTTTTTGTTTATTTAAATACGTTTATATTCAGAGTTTATTCTAGATGTGAAAAAAAGTTGAGAAAAAATAGATACAAATTGTGCTTAAGAAGCAACACACAAGGTGTTTGATAAAATGTGTCAACGAAATTTTATAAGTGTGATGCACTAATTTT
>BQNB010058731.1:0-34909 GCA_026074375.1 Tanacetum coccineum
TTATCCCTTGTGCGCCGCACTTCCTCTCAAGTCAATGGAATTAAAGACTTAGTCAATTGAATGCATTAACTCCACAAGTACGCTGTACAATTTCCTTTGTGCGCCACACTTTCTATCTGACAATGAAGAATAAATGAAGACTTAAATGCTACTGCATTAATACCCCAAGTACGCCGCACAAATTCCTTTATGCGCCGCACTTCTTCACTAAACATTTAATTCCCTCACATTTAATCATCAAGTACGCCGCACAAATTCCTTTGTGTACCGCACTTTCACCCCTTACTCAGCCTATAAATAGAGGCTGAATTTTTATTCACAAATCATTCCATAATCTATTAATCCATCCATTCCTTAACTCACACACACTAATCTCCCTCATAAACCTTTTTCCAACCATTCTTCAAGCATAAACACCATATCCTTTGAAGAATCAAGATCAAACAACCAAGAACGAGGAAGAATATCATACTAGTTTAGTGAAATTATGAAGACTGTTATTAAATCAAGCTATGTTATGAACTCCTTAGCCATGAGAGGCTAAATATCTCATGACTACTCGATGATGTTATGATAATGAATAAGTGTTTGGTATGATCGTGATCTCTTTAATCTCAAGCTTATGTTGCAATCCTATTATATCCTATCTTATTAGTTTTGCTTATCAATCTTAGATTATATAATCATATCGGTATAGGTTGAAAGACCCATTATAGTCTATGTGGTTTTAAAGATTTGGCTATGATCTTTAACGTCTGTGTCGAGAAATCCACTTTCGTAAACTGATAAACAAAATAAGCTTTGATATATTAGAAACTAAACTATTTGGGTGACACATTTGGTCTAGTTAACTAAATATCAGTCTTGAGTTAATCAAGTTAATTTGTGAAAATGTTTTCTGATGATAAATCCTTTTTATAAGTTATGGTTCCATCTTCGAGGTCTTAATCATTTCCATCACTTATAAATTATTTTCAACTATCCGAGTAGTCATTTTTATTATCACTGGTAAAAAGTTATTTACAAAATTGTTAAAGTCTGTTTTTCTGATTATTTGAATACTACTCAAATCCCTGTGGACGACCTGGTCTTACCTAAAATGATTATACTACATACGTGGGTTATACTTTTACCCGTGTGTTTCCCTATAATAAAATTGGTATTTTTAGTCATTATAAATTTTAAGCTTTTGAAACACACCAGTCTTCCCTCTCTCTAAATCTCTTGATTACTAACATCGTTTAATCTTGTTTCAAGTGATCCAATTTCTTCTTTCTTATCTCTCCTCTCTATCAAGTGCAAGAGAAGAACATTCGTATTCGCTAAGAAACGAATTGTTGTAGCCTAGTGATTTCCCCTTCTTTCTTCTAAGAACTAAATCTATATCTTGATTATCTTGTGTGATTGTGTAAATCGGATAGTGTATAAATCCGATAGTGTAGATCTTGTGATTGTGTATTACTTGTGAAGTGGTAGATTGGTTCTAGCTAAGATTAGGACTTGACATTTAGCTTAGTGTCGGAAAGCAACATAAGCGACGTGTAAACAGTTTTCTCTGCCTAAAAGGAGCTTGTTGACATCGTGAAATCTCAAGTAGGATACTTGGGGAGTGAAGTAGGGCGAAGAGGAGCTTCGTAGCTGAGCCACTATAAATCTTGGTGTCTTGGTTTGATTGTTACTTCCCTCATCTCTATATTTTTGTGATTCTTACTTATTGTTTGTTTAGTTATAACTACTAGATACATACATTGTTGGTTCATATTGTTGGTTAGTTGAACATATACTCAGATGTAACAAATTTTAGAAGTAAAAATTTAAAACGCTAATTAACTGGTAAACTATTCATCCCCCCTTCTAGTTTCTATAAAGATGTCGATACCTTTAAATTTATCTACAAGATAGTTACGCACGATTCCTTATTAATCAATGGAGTTCTATTTACACTAGCTATTTTAATATGTTTTAAGCTTGACTTGATTCATATTCTATCTGTGACACTGCCATATTATCAATACAAACAAACTAACTAGTGTGGTGTTATTTTATGCAAAGAAGTTATACCATGCACAAGTGGGAGAAATCTTAATTATGTGCAAGGAACAACTTAGAACAATATGGCTAATGGTTTTTCTTAATTGCAAAGTAAGATAACTATTACTCTACTAGGACTCCTACACATTTAATGTATGTAGCCTTATTAAGAAAATAAGTCAAGATAAAAAGTTAAGCTACATGATTATGCTTTCTTAGAAAGTCATAAACATGAAGTTTTAAATTAACTTGAAGTTACTATTGAGGTCATAAGTCGGCACTCATTTTTACTTTAGTTTAATAATTGATATGCCTTCTTGTTAAGACATGTGCATTAAGTCCTTTACTTGTAAAAAGACTTATAACATAAAGCAAAAAAGTTAACCTGTTATGTCTTCTTGTTAAGAAATGTACATGAAGTCATTGACTTGGTCAAAGACTTATAAAGAATAGTAAAGTATTGGATGTTGGTGTCTACTTGTTACTACATACACATTAAGTCGATGAACTAATCAAAGACTTATAAAAAGTATGCAATTGGCTTAGTAAACTATTGATGACATTATGTTATAACTTAAGTTGGTAAATAGGTAAAGCTATAAAGAATAAGTTCATCTAATGAATTATGAGAATGCCTCACTATTTCGATCTTATTGGAATGCCATAATTTTACGATATGTCCAACAAGGGTAATCAAACCATATATTGATATTGTTTTGATTCATGTTGATCTTAACTTATTTAACTCCTAAAGAGATCAAGGTTAGATAATTGAGTATGTCGTGGATATACCTAATAAGACTCCAACCAAGAAGGTTAACTAAGACATTATTTAAGTAATAAAATGAGATTAATCTCATTGTATCTTTTTGAAGTTCTAAATTTGTTAAAATCTCTTAGAGATTATTATTAACAAAAGCCTAGAACTGTTAAGAGTATTTTAGGAAATACCCAAAGGAAATGATGGGATACCACTTCTATAACCCACATGAGAACAAAGTTTTTGTTGCTCGTTATGCTGAGTTCTTTGAGAATAGTCTCATTTTACAAAAAGCAGTAGGAGTCTTACTTTAGAAGAAGCGAGTAGGAGTAATGTAGGTCTTGAATTACTTCAAGAAAAAGATACACAAACCTTTTAAACGCACTAGCGAATGTCATATTGAGGCTAAAAATGTAAATGTTAAACCTTAGAATGATGTTACTCATATTCATAGATCTTTAAGGATTCCTCATGATATGTTTTTATATCAATGCTGATGATTATGAGTTAGAGGATCATGATGAATCTGCTAATCATAGGAGATGCATTATCAGATGTTGAATCTGATGGATGACTTAAAACTATGAATGATGTTGGGATTAAAATACTTCTTGATGATCTTGGAGTTACTGCTGCTAAGGTTTGTATTACTGCTGCTAAGCAAAAGTTAGTGATGTTCATTAACTTTAACGAAAAATATGTTAAGTAGTTAGTACTTCTAGTGTAACTTTGTTACTACTGTTAGTGTAACTTAGTACTGCTAGTATATCTTAGTACTGCTAGTGTATAAGTTACTACTGCTAGTGCTAAGTTAATGCTGCTGGTACAAAGTTACAACTGCTGAAAGAGTTTCTATTGTCAGAAAAAGGATAAAGACAGAAGAAAGGATAAAGATTGATTGAAGATCAAGAATACTTGTGTGATAAGTATTAGTTATTTATAGAATAGATCATAGAGAATATTCTAAGTCTTAGGAATATATTGTAAATTGACTAGGACTCCTTGGTGTATAAAAGGAGGTCCTAGGGTATAGAGTTTGATATCTAGAAATCTTTTGTTTTGATATCGTTATAGCTTCAAGGTTTTGTAACCCTAATACTAGTTAGAGTATTCGTATTAATATATTAAAGTTTTGTTTGTTAATCTGTGTGTTCATTAGAATTATTGTTCTATTGCACATTCTTCTTATTGATCAAAGATTAGATTCCGCATAGTCCTTGATATATTTTACAAAGTTTATATCATAGTTGTGTTAGATTTATCTTGCATAACTAAACCTTACACAAGCTAAGGAATTTAAGATCTATTCAAGTGGGATCAACAAGTGGTATCAAAGCTTGTTGAAGCTTTGAATAAGAAAAACCTATTTGAATACACAAGATCTCTTTGTTACAGAGAGATGGATCAAGACTTAGCACATATGGTGGCTGCATCAAAAGTGCCTATGCTCAAACCAAGTGAGTATGAGCTTTAGAGGATGAGGATGGAACAGTACATCCAGATGATTGATTACTCTCTATGGGAAGTCATAGAGAATGGTAATGCACCTCCAATAACAAAAGTTGTTAAAGGTGTTGAGACTACAATTTCTCTTACAACTGCTGAAGAAAAGGCACAAAGGAGGTTTGAGTTAAAGTCAAGAAGCACTTTATTGATGGGCATCCCTAATGAACATCAATTGAAGTTTAACTCCATCAAAGATGCCAAGTCATTGATGCAGGTTGTTGAGAAGAGGTTTGGAGGGAATGCTGCTACTAAAAAGACTCAAAGGAATCTTCTAAAGCAACAGTATGAAAATTTTACTGCATCTAGCTCAGAGGTGTTAGATCAAACCTTTGATAGGCTCAAAAGCTTATCAGTTAGTTGGAGATTCATGGTGAAAGTATCTCACAAGAAGATGTAAATTAGAAGTTCTTAAGAAGTCTGTCACCAGAATGGAACACACATACCATTGTATAGAGGAACAAGTCTGAGATAGATACATTAAGCTTGGATGATCTTTACAACAACCTGAAGATGTATGAACTAGAGGTCAAAGGGACATCAAGCTCAAGTACAAACACACAAAACGTAGCCTTTGTGTCCTCAAACTGCACCAGCAGTACAAATAGAGTAGTTAATATTGCTCATGGTGTTACAACTGCTAGTACTCAAGCTACTTTTGTTAACTCAACAACAATTGACAACTTGAGTGATGTTGTCAATTATGCTTTCTTTGCAAGTCAACCAAACAGTCCACAACTTGACAATGAGGACTTACAATAAATTCATCCTGATGATTTAGAAGAGATAGATTTAAGGTAGCAGATGGCTATGCTAACAATGAGGGAAAAGAGATTCTTAAAGAACACTGAAAGGAAGTTTTCTGTGAATGGTACTGAGACCATTGGGTTTGATAAGTCCAAGGTGGAGTGTTACAACTGCCATAAAAGGGGACACTTTTCAAAGGAGTGTAGGGCTCTAAGGAACCAAGAAAACAAGAATAGGGAGAACACAAAAAGGGTTGTGCCAGTGGCGACAACTACTTCTAATGCTTTGGTGTCTTGTGATGGTTCTTGTTATGATTGGAGTGCTCAAGCTAAAGAAGGTCCAACTAACTTTGCACTAATGGCTTATTCTTCTACAAGTTCTAACTCTGAGGTATCTACTGATTCAAACTGTTCATCATCTTGTTTGGAAAATGTTAAAGTTCTTAAAGAACAAATTGAAAAACTGTTAAAAGACTTAAGGACATCTATGTTAAATGATATTACTTATAAAACAGGTTTAGAGTATGTAGAAGCAAGACTTCTAGTTTATAAGAAAAATAAGTCTGTTTATGAGGAAGATATCAAGGTCTTAAAACGTGCAATTCATTTAAGAGAAGTAGCCATTACGAAGCTTAGGAAGAAGTTATAATTGGCTCAAAAACAAAAAGATGAAATTCAGCTAATAGTAGAAAATTCTGAGAATTCATCTAAAAGCTTAAGCAAACTAATAGATTGTCAGATAGTTGATAAGTGCAAAATAGGTTTAGGGTATAATGCTGTTCCACCTCCCTATACGGGAAACTTTATGCCTCCAAAACCTAATTTTTCATTCTTTAGTCTAAAAGAGTTTACAAGTGAGCCTGTAGTTATTAAGCCTGTAGTTGAGAATAGTGAAGCTAAGGCTAGTGAAGCAAAGCCTAAAGAAGTTAGGAAGAATAATGGTACTCTAATTATTGAGGATTAGGTGTCTGATTATGAGGAAGAACATGTGCCTCATGCTAAGATTGAAAAGAAAATAGTTAAGTCTAGTTTTGCTAAGATAAAGTTTGTCAAACCTAAACAGCAAGAAAATACTGCTAGGAAAAATGTTAATCATGTTAAGAAAAATAGACAAAACACTCATACTCCTAGAGGCAATCAAAGAAACTAAAATAATATGATGTCTTAAAGATTTGGAAGTAATTTTGAGATGTTTAACAAAGCTTGTTATGTGTGTGGAAGTTTTGATCACTTGCAGGTTAATTGTAATTATCAAAGGGTGGTAAAACCTGTTTGGAACAATACTAAAAGGGTGAATCATTAGAATTTTGCCAAAAAGACTCACCCCTGCCTTAAAAAGAACATGGATCCAAGAGTAGTACTAATGAAGTCTGGCTTAGTATCAGTTAATACTGCTAGACAAGTTAATGCCGCTCACACAAGAACAACAATAAATAGTGCAAGACCAATGACAAATGTTTTAAATAAAGCACATTCAACTGTTAGAAGGCCCATTAACAACAAAACAACAACTAAAAATAGTAATCAAAAGGTTAATACTGTTAGGGGTAACAATGTTAATACTGCTAGGCCAAAAGCAGTAGTTAATGCTATTAAGGGAAATCATGTCAATGCTGTTAAGGCCTCAGCTTGTTGGGTTTGGAAACCAAAGACTAAAGTTTTTGACCATGTTTCCAAACATAACAGTGCATCAATGAATTTTAAAAGATTTGATTATATTAATGCACAAGGCAGATCTAAGTCAGTGATGGCTTGGGACTGATTTTCTTACCTTATGTGCAGGGCAATCTATAACAAGATTTGCAAGAGAAAGGAGTGATTGACAGTAGATGCTCAAGGCACATGACAGGTAACATGTCCTATCTTACTGACTTTGAAGAAATTGATGAAGGATATGTTGCCTTTGGAGGTAACCCCAAAGGAGGGAAAATCATAGGCAGAGGTACAATCAAAACTGGTAATTTAGATTTTGAGAATGTGTATTTTGTAAGAGAGTTAAAGTTTAACCTTTTTAGTGTCTCACAAATGTGTGACAAAAATAATAGTGTTCTCTTTAATGACACTAAATGTATTGTTTTATCTCCAAACTTTAAATTAACTGATGAAAGTCATGTTTTACTTAAAGTTCCTAGAAAGAACAATATTTATACTGTTGATTTAAAGAATATTGTTCCTAAAGGAGGTCTAACTTGTCTCTTTGTAAAAGCCACATCTGGTGAATCTAAACTTTGGCATAGAAGGCTTGGACACATAAATTTCAAAACTATGAATAAACTAGTTAAGGGAAATCTTGTAAGAGGTTTACCTTCAAAACTTTTTGAAAATAATCAAACATGTGTTGCTTGTCAAAAGGGATATCAACATAGAGCTTCTTGTAAGTCGAAAATAGTAAGTTTAATCAGCCAACCTTTACATATGTTGCATATGGATTTGTTTGGTCCAACATTTGTAAAAAGCTTAATGAAAAAGATGTATTGCCTGGTTGTCATAGATGATTACAGTAGGTTTAGTTGGGTTTTATTTCTAGCTACTAAGGATGAGACTAGTGACATTCTTAAGTCCTTTATAACTGGAGTAGAAAATCTAATAGATCAAAGGGTTAAGGTAATTAGGTGTGACAATGGAACTGAGTTCAAGAATAAGGAGATGAATCAGTTTTGTGAGAGAAAATGTATTAAGAGAGAATTTAGTGTAGCTAGAACTCCTCAACAAAATGGAGTAGCTGAGAGGAAAAATAGAACACTAATTGAGGCTGCTAGGACAATGCTAGCTGATTCTAAGCTACCTACTACTTTTTGGGCTGAAGCAGTTAATACTGCTTTCTATGTGCAAAATAAGTATTAGTAACTAAGCCTCATAACAAGGCTCCTTATGAACTTTTTCTTGGTAGAAAACCAGCTTTAGGCTTTATAAGACCATTTGGGTACCTGTTACAATTCTCAATACCATATATCACTTACAAGTTTGATGGTAAGGCTGATGAAGGATTCTTTGTTGGGTACTCAATCAATAGTAAAGCATTTAGAGTATTCAACAGTAGAACTAGGATAGTTAAAGAGAACCTGCATGTCTAGTTTAGTGAGAATACACCTAATATTGCAGGAAGTGGACCAAATTGGATTTTTGATATTGATGCACTAACAAAGAGGGGGGGTCTTGGTTGATCAAAGAACACAATATGAGACATGGTAGGTTTTACTGAGAGAAAGTTAAGAGAGGGTGAGATGAACACAAAAAGGAAAAGTTAGATTGAAATAAAAATGAGAAAAATGAACATCCACCACCCCTCATGGAGAGCCATAAGGGGTATTTATACTAAAAAAAAGCAAACTATTCCTAGTTTACATAAATGACCCCTGCGTGACACGCAGTGTCCAAGACTAGTCTAATTCACGTGTAAGATGCCGTCTTTACTAAAAATCGAGGTTAACAATCTCCCTCCAAGATGACGTCACACGTGAATTGGTTACAATGTTCCCTACAAGCAAAAATAAAGAAAATTGATAAGAATGAAGTCCAGTATTCCTTGAGAATATCTTTTACGATCTACTTGAATACACCAGCTTTATTTCTTCAGCTTGTAGACGAACATGCTACTGAAATCTTCAGCTCCCTCCCAAACAGACACCCCTAAGACTGATAAGGATTAATACACCATTCTTGAGGGAGGGATGATATCATCAACATCGTCTCACTTAGGAAGAGTTCTAATCTTGTTTGAATTCAGCCCAAAGTACACATTTTATCCCTTTTTCGAAGTCGAAATCGTAGCACCAAAATCAATTAAGACCTAGAAATGCACTTTTCTCCCTCCAGGAAAGTGCAGATATGAATTACTACACCAAAGTCAATTAAGTCTCGAGTGTATGCAATTTATCCCTCTATGTAGTCAAAATGTTAACATCAAAGTCAACTAAGTCTCGAATTTACTAAATTAAATTGTTTCACCAAAGTCAATTAAGTCCCGAGTGAAAGCAATTTATCCCGCTATGTAGTCAAAACTGTAAAATCAAAATATTAACATAAAAAATCAACTAAGTACCGGAGTACTCAGTGTCTCACGTAGTTGAGGAGATTTCAAGAGGTGATGTATTTTTTGTCTACTTTTGGGTGAGTATATGGTACTCAGAGATTTGCCTTTGCACCGTTCCTTTATCACACGGATAGTACAAGATTAAGTCACAAGTCGAGGATTGTTACTTCATTCTCGGGTTTGTTTCATCGGGTTGTCTCCATCTGTGGTCATCAGTATTAGCTTACAGAATAGATAAGGGGATTTAGATTGGGTTGATCAAGAGAGATTTATAAAGAGAGTACTGACATCTTCTCATAGACTATTGCTTATGCAATCACGGGTTATGAAGCTAAGTAAGTAGTTTCAGTTGGCATAAGATGTACACATGTGTAGGATGATGACTCACTAAGGAATCATCCTACACATGTGTACATCTTATGCTAACAGGAACTGCTTACTTAGCTTCATAACCCGTGATTGCATAAGCAATAGTCTGTGAGAAGATGTCGGTACTCTCTTTATAAATCTCTCTTGATCAACCCGGTCTAAATCCCCTTATATATTCTGTAGGCTAATACTGATGACCACAGATGGAGACAACCCTATGAAACAAACTCAAGAATGAAGAAACAATCCCCGACTTGTGACTTAATCTTGTACATAATGTGTGACAAAGGAACGATGCAGAGGCAAATCTCTGAGTACTATATACTCACCCAAAAGTATACAAAAAATACATCACCTCTTGAAATCTCCTCAACTACGTGAGACACTGAGTACTAGAATGTAACTTCTTAAAGTGATAGCTATTTTGTAGGTGTAGGTAGAAAGAATCACAAAAGCAACTAGATATCCAAGTCTTCGTCACTAACATAAGTCATCTTCGTTGTGGAGAAAGAAAGAACTGAAGACGATATAAGTACACTTCCCGTGACAGTCTACTTCAATCCCAAATAAGTAACATCGTACAAAACCCCTTGATCATTAAAATTCAATACTAGCCATTATGAATGAAGGTGAATTTTTACAAGGATCATTTTAGTGTAATGTATTGTGTTTGTTGTGTTGTTGTTCGTGATTTTTGTTGTTTTATGATCATTAATGGATATCGGCTCTAAAAAAATATGCCATAAGCACGGCCATCCAAGTAATAAAACTCGGTCTTTTTATACTTTTACCTGACATGATGTTGTTTTATACCCGGCCTAATCCATTAGCATATGTCCATGCTTAATAACCCACTTAATTATAACTCAGCCCATCATAATATAATCCAATCCAAATCTCTCGGCCCATATTTTATAAAGACCCGATCTGCCACAAAAAAACTCATCAGCCAACTCAAAAGAGATAGGCATAGGTCTAAGTTAAATACCAAGCCTACGTGTCCAGCCCATAATCACACAACTCAGATATAAAAGATTAATACATACCCTAATTATCAGTTGTTAACCCTAATCTAACTCCCCCAAAAACATTTGCCCCCATTAGATAGAAATTCTCCAAACCAAACTCCCCTCTCACCAACAATCTCAGATACTATAGCTTCTACATAAACACCAAACCTTATATTGCTTAATCTTTGTAAACCTATGAACAATCACACCAATAGACCACGATTATAACTCACACAAAGTAAATAAACCACAAGAATGATCATCTTCAAGATCTTTTTCAATGGGTCTCGGGTAGGTTTAAATTTGTTTTCAGGTTTGTGTGTCAATCGAAAGAAAGAATGGGTATGACATAATTGTTATAGATCCATCTTTAATTTTGAATAATAAAAAGAAAGCTAAGCTTTTGAAAGATCAATGATGGATATGTTTCTATGTAAGTGATATTAATAAGATCTAAACACTCATTTGTACCTCACGAAACCAAATATGAGATCAATTGTTTTTTTATGAGACAAGTCGTTGATTTTTTTTTGGAGATGGAGATTGTATTGTGACAATGGGATATAGGATTAGATTAAATGGATTTGTTGGATTTTGTTGGGACGAAGGGTTTAGGAGTCTTGGTGTTGGAGTTAGTCTTTTTTATGCTCTTTTTGTTGACCTATGACTCGTATGAGTTGACCCGGGTCAACTCGGTAAATACCGAGTTGACTCGGTTTGGGTTGTTCAGTTCCAAAGAGAAATTGGTTGTTCGGTTCACACTTGAAATAAGTAGTTTGGTTCTCAAGTTGTTCAGTTCCAAAGAGAAATGAGTTGTTCGGTTTGAAAGTTATTTGGTTCCAAAGAGAAACTGGTTGTTCAATTCACCAAGTAAAACTGATTGTTCGGTTCACAAAGTGAAATTGGTTGTTCAGTTCACCAAGTGAAACCAGTTGTTCGGTTCAAAAAGTGAAACCAGTTGTTCGGTTTGTACTGCCGTCCTTGTTGTCTTCTTATTCATTTGTCTTCTTGAGATACCAATAAAAACCAAAATCGTCCTTCTTGCCATAAATTATGGATCTGAGTTTTGTATTTTCTTTAAGCTTCAATCAAACAAGCACCAAAATAAGCTGATAACAATAAGCTTAAATAAGCTTGGACAAGGAGAAAATAAGCCATGTACCCAGAAAGTGTAAAATAAGCCAAAAAGGACGAATAAGCTGGAAAAATGACCAGACCATATCTGTTTTATTTTGAGACTTTTGGAAAACAAAGAAGGAAAACTCATAAAAATTAAAAAAAATTGTTATAAAACAGTTTCTTGCAACACCAAAAAAACAAGTTCGTACACTTTTGAACAGAAAAATAAGCTACGAAATAAGCTTAAAATAAGCTCTAAATAAGTTGAAAAAAACACGAACACAACCACACACAATACAAAACACCCCCGGTTAGCTCTTGATACCAATTGACAAAGATTGAAAACACCTTTTTGGGGGGTCTTGGTTGATCAAAGAACACAAGATGAGACATGGTAGGTTTTAGTGAGAGAAAGTAAAGAGAGGGTAAGATGAACACAAAAAGGAAAAGTTAGATTGAAAGAAAAATGAGAAAAATGAACATCCACCACCCCTCATGGAGAGCCATGAGGGGTATTTATACTAAAAGAAAAAGCAAATTATTCCTAGTTTACATAAATGACCCCTGCATGACACGCAGTGTCCAAGACTAGTCCAATTCACGTGTAAGATGTCAGCTTCACTAAAAAGCGAGGCTAACAGATGCACTAACAAAGTCAATGAATTATAAGCCAGTTTTTGCAGGAAATCAGTCTAATGGTAATGCAGGTACAAAAGCATGTGATGATGCAGGTAAAGCTAGAATGGAGACAGTACCTGGCAAAGATTACATTCTGCTACCATTGTGGACTAATGATCCACCATTCTCTCAAAGTTCAAAGAGTTCTCAAGATGATAGATCCAAACCTTTAAGTGATGATGAGAAGAAGGTTGATGAAGATCCAAGAAAAGATAGTGAAAGTATTGATCAAGAGAAGGATGATAATGTTAACAGCACTAACAATGTTAATGATGCTAGCACAAATGAAGTTAATGCTGTTGCTAGAAAAACAAGCATTGAACTTCGAGATGATCCAAATATGCTTGCTTTAGAAGATTATAACATATTTGACCTCTCAAGTGATGATCAAGATAATGGTGCAGAGGCTAACATGAATAATTTAGATACAACAATCCAAGTCAGTCCTATTCCAACTACAAGAATACACAAAGATCATCCAGTTGAACAAATTATTGGAGACTTGAATTTAGCACCTCAAACAAGAAGAATGATAAAGAATTTGGAAGAACACAGTTTGTTTAGTTTAGTTTAGCAAAGAACAAACCATAAAGACTTTTAAAATTGCATGTTTGCTTGCTTTTTATCACAAGAAGAACCCAAAAAGGTAATTCATACATTGAAAGATCCAAGCTAGATAGAGGCTGTATATGAAGAGCTTCTACAATTCAAGTTACAAGAAATTTGGACTTTAGTGGAGTTACCTAATGGAAAATGGGCTATAGGTACTAAATGGGTCTTCAGGAATAAAAAGGATGAAAGAGGAATTGTGATTAAAAATAAAGCAAGATTGGTTGCTCAAGGGTACATACAAGAAGAAGGGATTGACTATTATGAGGTCTTTTCCCCTGTTGCCAGAATTGAAACAATTAGGCTATTCTTAGCCTATGGCTCATTTAAAAACTTTGTGGTATACCAGATGGATGTCAAGAGTGCTTTTCTTTATGGTAAGATTAAAGAGGAAGTCTATGTTTGTCAACCACCAGGATTTGAAGATCCATACTTTCCTGACAGGGTATACAAAGTTGAAAAGGCACTTTATGGATTGCATCAAGCTCCTAGAGCTTGGTATGAAACCGTGTCAACTTATTTGTTAGACAATGGGTTTCAAAGAGGAAAGATAGACAAGACTTTGTTTATCAAAAGGGACAAAGGTAATATTCTGTTAGTTCAAGTATATGTAGATGATATCATCTTTGGTTCAACAAAGAAGGAGTTATGCAATGCATTTGAAAAATTAATGCATGAGAAGTTTTAGATGAGTACTATGGGTGAACTCACATTCTTCTTAGGATTACAAGTGAAGCAGAAGAATGATGGCATATTTATTAGTCAAGATAAATATGTTGCTAAAATTCTAAAGAAATTTGGGTTTACAGAAGTCAAGACTACAAGCACACCAATGGAAACTCAAAAGCCTTTGCTCAAGGATGAAGATGGTGAAGAAGTGGATGTTCAATTATATAGGTCAATGATTGGTTCATTGATGTATCTTATATCTTCAAGACCTGATATTATGTTTGTAGTGTGTGCATGTGCTAGATACCAAGTCAATCTAAAAGTATCACATCTGTATGCTGTGAAAAGGATTTTTAGGTACTTAAAAGGTCAACCTAAATTAGGCCTTTTGTATCCAAAAGATTCTCCTTTTGATTTGGTGGCATACATTGATAGTAATTATGCTGGAGCAAGCTTGGATAGGAAATCTACAATAGGAGGTTGTTAATTCCTTGGATGTAGATTAATATTATAGCAGTGCAAGAAATAGACTTTGGTTGCAAATTCCACAACAGAAGCTGAATATGTAGCTGCTTCAAGTTGCTATGGACAAGTGCTTTAGATCCAGAATCAACTACTTGATTGTGGGTATAATTTTATGCATACCAAGATCTTTATTGACAATAACAGTACTATTTGCATAATTAAAAATCATGTTTTTCATTCAAAAACAAAGCATATAGACATTAGACATCATTTTATTAGAGATTGCAATGATAAGAAATTAATTCAAATGGTCAAAATCCATACTGACAAGAATATTGCAGACTTGCTTACAAAAGCTTTTGATGTAAGTATATTTCAATATTCAATTGCTAGTATTGGAATGCTTAATCCATAAAGTCTTTTATCTCTTTATGTTTTTGTAGAGTTTTGTATGAATTAGTACTATTATTCATGTCATTAAAAGTTTCTCCTGTTAAGTATAATTAGTGCTGCTAGTTATACTTAATACTGCTGAGTTTCTACTGTTAGTTATACTTAATACTGCCAGGTATAATTCATACTGTGAAAGTTGCTATGGATTGTGTTTTTCTTGGTTTTTGAACTAACATTTTCCAGGAAAAGCAAAGAAAAGTGTTAAATTATGTGGAATAAAAACAAACAGAGTGATTTGGTGAGAAAAAGAATTGAGAGAATTGGTGAGAAAAATAGAAAGAGAGTTGTGTGAATTAAAAACAGATAGAGTGATTTGGTGAGTAAAAGAATTGAGAGAAGTAGTGAGTTGAAAAAAAAAAGAGTTGAATATACAGAGTGTTTGGAATGGAATTGAAAGTTAATGATGTTAGGCATAAACTTACTACTGCTGTTGAAAGTTAATGCTGTTAGGCATAAACTTACAACGGCTGGTGAAAGTTAATGATGTTAGGCATAAACTTACTACTGTTGTTGAAAGTTAATGCTGCTAGGCAAAACTTAATTCTGCCAGATGAATGTTAATGCTGTTGAGGGAATTTTCATAAATACTTCAATTAACGGTTTCATTCATTCATTTAATCGATTTCAATCTTTCAAATACTCTCTAATCACAAACCCTAACTCAATTTCATCATTCATCATCAAAACCCAACACAATGACGACCTTAAAGTTTGCTGATACTCATAATATGGTCGCGTTTTTGGAAAAATCCACTGAAAGTGATGGGTTTGAGAAAATTATGGATTTTCTAAATGCTCACACCATAAAATATGCGTTAACCCTTAACCTTACTATATATATATATCTCTCTTGCATTGAGCAATTTTGGACTACTGCTAAGGTTAAAACTGTCAATGGGGAAGTATAGTTACAAGCCCTAGTGGATGGAAAGAAGATCATCATCACTGAGTCGATTGTAAGAAGAGATCTTCAATTATAAGATGCTGAAGGTGTTGATTGTATACTGAATGCTACTATTTTTAAACAGCTTACACTGATAGGGTATGAAAAACTTTCTCAGAAGCTCACTTTCTTTAAGGCATTCTTTTCACCACAATGGAAATTCCTTATTCATACTGTTTTACAATGCTTAAGTCCAAAAACAACTGCATGGAATGAATTTAGTAGTAATATAGCATCTGCTATTATCTGCTTGGCAACAAGTCAGAAGTTTAATTTCTCAAAGCTTATTTTAGATAAGCAATTGGAAGGGATGTCAAATCACAAGAGAATTTATATTGCACCCTCTCACACTAAGAAGATCTTTAGAAATATAAGGAGGGTAGGGAAAGGATTTTCTAGTAGAGTAACACCCTTATTTCCTACAATGATGGTACAAGCTCAACAAGAACATGGTGAAGGTTCAGCAATGCCCACTGATCCCCAACACATACCCACCATTACTCAACCATCAACCTCTCAACCTAAAAAGACACAAAAACCTAGGAAGCCAAAAAAGAACACTAAGGTACCTCAGCTTAGTGGTTCTACAAACAATGTTGCAGATGAGGATGTCTATAAGGAGTTGGATGACAGTTTGGTGAGGGCTGCCACTACTGTTTCTAGCTTAGAAGCAGAGCAGGACAGTGGTAACATCATTAAGACTCAATCCAAGGCAACACCAAATGAAGCTGGTTCCCAAGGAACTACTTCAGGTGGTGGTCCCAGGTGACAAAAAACCATAGGGGGCATAATTGCTCAAACTAGGTTTGAGAATGTGTCTAAAACATCTAATGATTCACTAATCGTAGGAGTTAACACACCTCGAAGTGATGAGGATAGACTGAAACTCAATGAATTAATGGAATTTTGTACCAAATTGCAACAAAGAGTTCTTGACCTGGAGAATACAAAGACTGCTCAAGCTCAGGAGATTACAAGTTTGAAACTGAGAGTCAAGAAGTTGGAGAAGAAAGGAGGGTCTAGAACTCACAAGCTTAAAAGATTATACAAGGTTAGTAGATCTACAAGAGTGATTTCCTTTAGTGAAGCTATTTTGGGTGATCAAGAAGATGCATCCAAACAGGGGAGGAAAATTGATGACATTGATAAAGATGCAGAGATTACATTGGCTAATGAAACTCAGTGGAGGTATGGTGATGATCTAATGTTTGATACATGTGTTCTTAATGATGAAGAAGTGTTTGCAGGACAGGATATGGCTAAAAAAGAGATTAATGTGGCTGAAAAGGAAGTTAGTACTATTAATCCAGTTACTACTGCTGGTGAAGTAGTTACTACTGCCAGTGTTGAGATTAGTACTGCCAGTCCAACTGAAA
Source organism: Tanacetum coccineum (assembly GCA_026074375.1). Lineage (NCBI taxonomy): Eukaryota > Viridiplantae > Streptophyta > Magnoliopsida > Asterales > Asteraceae > Tanacetum > Tanacetum coccineum. The sequence continues at coordinate 16,765 of BQNB010058731.1, forward strand.
CTATAATTGCTGATGATTTGACTCTTGCTTAGACTTTAACAGAGATCAAAAGTGCAAAACCCAAAGTCAAAGGGGTTGTGATAGGAGAGCAGAGTGAATCTACAACAAGAACAAGACCTCAACAACTACCATCAAAAGATAAAGGTAAAGCTATCATGGAAGAGCCTGAGAAACCAACAAAGAGAAAAGATCAAATTAAGCATGATGAGGAGGTTGCTCAAAGACTTCAAGCTCAATTGCAAGCTGAATTAGAGGAAGAAGATAGGCTTGTAAGACAAAGAGAAGAAGAAGCTAACATTATTTCATGGGATAATGTGCAAGCAATGATAGATGCTGATTATCAAATGGCTCAACAAATGCAAGCAGAAGAACAAGAAAAGTTGAGTATTGAAGAAAAGCCCAAGTTGTTTGTACAACTCTTAGAAGCAATAAAGAAACACTTTGCAGCAATAAGAGCTCAAGAAAAGAGGAACAAAACACCAACTAAATCTCAAAAGAGAAAAACAATGTCTACTTATCTAAAAACATGGCTGGATACAAGCACAATCAATTGAAGAACAAAAGCTTTGATGATATTCAAAAGTTATTTGACAAAGCTATGAAGAAGGTAAACACATTTGTAGATATAGATACAAAATTGGTGAAAGGCAGTAAAGTAAGAGCAAAAGGCAGTGAGACAAGAGCAGAAGGAAGTTCTAAGAGAGTAGGAGAAGAGCTGGAACAAGAAAGCTCTAAAAAGCAAAAGTTAGAAGAAGACAAAGAGTCTGAAGAGCTTAAGAAATGTTTGGAAATAGTTCCAGATGATGGAGATGATGTAACTATTGATGCTACACCGTTATCTATTAAGTCTCCAAGCATTGTTGACTAGGAGATTCATAAAGAGGGGAAGAAAAGCTATTACCAGATAATCAAGGCTGATGGAAGATCAAAGATGTACTTAGTGTTCAGTCATATGCTTAAAAGTTTTGACAGAGAAGACTTAGAAACTTTGTACAAGTTGGTAAAAGCTAAGTATGGATCAACAAGACCAATGGATGACTTGGATTTAATTTTATATGGAGATTTGAAAATAATGTTTGAACCACATGTAGAGGATAATGTATGAAAAAATCAATTAGACTACAGATTATTGGATTGGAAGTTATATGATTCATGTGGAGTACATTCATTGAGGAAGCAAAATATGAACATTCATATGTTGGTAGAAAAGAGATATCCTCTTACAGCACCTACAATCACAGATATGCTAAATAGGAAGCTGCAAGCTGATCAATGGAATGAAATGTGTTATCAGCTTCTTAAACTTCTCACAAAACAGCTCAAGAATCAATGAAGTGTTTGAAAGCATCCTCCTGGTGATTATGAAGCTTTTAATAAAGAAACTTGATGATTTTAGAGATAAATATCAACTTTAGGGGAGGATTGTTGGGATTAAAAGACTTCTTGATGATCTTGGAGTTACTGCTGCTAAGCAAAAGTTAGTGTTGTTCATTAACTTCAATGAAAAATATGTTAAATAATTAGTACTGCTAGTGTAACTTAGTTACTACTATTAGTGTAACTTAGTACTGCTAGTATATGTTAGTACTGCTAGTGTATAAGTTACTACTGTTGGTGCTAAGTTAATGCTTCTGGTACAAAGTTACAACTGCTAAAAGAGTTTCTACTGTCAGAAAAAGGATAAAGACAAAAGAAAGGATAAAGATTGATTGGAGATCAAGAATACTTACGTGATAAGTATTAGTTATTTATAGAATAGATCATAGAGAATATTCTAAGTCTTAGGAATATATTGTAAATCGACTAGGACTCCTTGGTGTATAAAATGAGGTCCTAGGGCATAGCGTTTGATATCTAGAAATCTTTTGTTTTGATATCGTTATAGCTTCAAGGTTTTGTAACTCTAATACTAGTTAGAGTATTCGTATTAATATATTGAAGCTTTGTTTATTAATCTGTGTGTTTATTAGAATTATTATTCTACTGCATATTCTTCTTATTGATCAAAGATTAGATGCCACATAATCTTTGATATATTTTACAAAGTTTCTATCATAGTTGTGTTGGATTTATCTTGCATAACTAAACCTTACACAAGCTAAGGAATTCAAGGTCTATTCAAGTGGGATCAACAAATGATAAGATGTTGTCCAAAGAGAGATAATCATTTTCTTGGAAATTGATTGATCTTTAACCAATCGATTAAATTATGTGCTTTAAATGAGTTTCCTTAAGAGAAGACTCACAAGGACAATATTATATACATATTTATTGCAAGTCAAATGACATAAATTTTTACTTATTCTCAAGAAATTGACTATGATTAAAACTCTTTCATTTACAAACATTAAATATATTAAGATGATTAAATTGTCATACTTGTTTCATGGAAAGAAATATGACAATTGGATTTCAAAAGTCTTTGTTGAATGATTATCTTGTGCGGACGATGAGTAATCAAAGAAGGTTTTATAAATCCAATATAATCATTACAGAACATACAAAATGTAAAAAAATCCATGTGTAGATTAAAAGCATGCATCTAAAGAGCAGAATCTTATGTTTAATTGTTAAATCAATCACTTGTTGTGTTTGATATACAATTATAAATAAGGTAGCTCATGAGTACATCTAAAAGCTAGTAGGAGTACTTTGTTTATATTTTTCTAAAATCAAATATGTTGTTTAACATATTAGAAACAACTATTCATCTAAGCAAGATCTTATCTCTTAAAGTGAAATAAAGTTTCTTATGAGGATTTTAGAAATAAAGCATACAACATGGGAGACTATGTTTGATATATTAAAAACATAAGCAGTGAATTAAGTTGAATACAATATGTTCTTATCATGGAGTAAAAACTCGAATGATCTGTACTCTCTTGGTAACACATGATTGAACACCTTAAAGTCCCACTAAAGGATTACATTATGTCATCATATTGTATTAGGGATAGTTGTATCATTTGCATGTGTGTATGATGATTTTGACAACATTGAAAAATCTAATTAAGGGATATTATAAGGAACATTCTGAGTTATGTTGGTTGGATTAGGTAATTCATTCCTAATGATGAGATCGAGAACTATACATTGAAATAATCTTAGTGAAATCGTTATAATCAACAAACCTTATGTTTGTGTGATATCTAAACATTATCAAAGATGTGTTCAGAGTTTACGAGATTTTAGCATAGTGTTGTTTGTATACACTAATGCTTGTTTATATTAAGATGATACTCAATCCTAGTATTGGCGAGTTTTCATCATGAATGATAACATTGCTAACTACACATGTTTGGTTTAAAAGCATAGTTGTGTAATAATACATTAAAAGAATAAGAATGCTGGCTTACAGTTGGAACTGTTAAGATGGCTGTCTTTTAATCGTGTTTGGCCGTAAGTCATACACTCCATGAAATGTTGTGTGACATAATTTATATAGTTAATTGAGTCGCACTCGGTAAAAAGAACCAATCATTATTCATTATTAATATAGATCTTAAATATTCGTGTATTTGTTAAATATGTATTATCATAGTTCCACAAGGATTATGTCATAGTTGATTTGTTCATGGGAAACTATGCCTTTCACCAACTGCGATTGTTGTGAATAAGACATGAGTATTCAACTAGGATCATCATGCATTGATCTTATTTGGTATTTGAATAATGGAAATGGAACCTATACCTTATCACCAACTGCGATTGTTGTGAATAATACATTAGTATTCAACTAGGATCATCATGCATTGATCTTATTTGGTATTTGGATAATGGAACTGTAAGCAGTTGTATTAAATAATGAATTGACATACGCGGTATGATCATTTTCATTTATACTATTGTGTTCTATATTTGCATGCTTAAAATCCTTGAATAAATTTATTTATTTTAAACTATGTCTATTGTCAATTAACAGATAGAGAAGATTATTGAAGTTATGGGACTATTGCGTGGGTGGTTATATATTCTATTGAATATGCAAAGATGATTCTGCCAAACTCATATGTTATTTAATGTGGTTGAATATTAGATACTCCACCTAGTGTAAATCACTTTATGATTCTTTACTTCCAAAATACCCTTTTCTCACCCCCCCCTTTTTTCCCTCCCCCCCCCCACCACACCAAAACCCCCCCCCCCCCCCCCCCCGGTGTCATTAAGTGGGTTACACATATGGTAAAGTTTGCTTATCCTCAGACTTGAGATACAAGCAGGTCTTGCATGTATGAATGGCATTTCTTGATTATAGACAACCGCTATGCTGAATAGGGTAGTTATAAAAGCTATTTTTAAAAATGTTTTGAAGTACATGAATGACACTTATAGTCAAAATAGAATTTTTTTTCCTTCACATGTTTGGGAGTTGGATACTTACTTGGCCCCTTATTGGGTTGCTTAGATGTTTGTATGGCCGTGGCCAAAGTGTAGTTGAGATGATTCTTTTTACATTAGGTAATCTAGATCAATACATAAACGAGAAACATAATTGTTAAATTATGATGATGTCAAAACCTCGTCAAGGCGGAAACGCGAGGAGTAACAAGGAAAGGATATCATCAAAACAAAATGGCGTCTATAAAGATGAGATTATTCTACACTGCAATAAATAAGCAAAGTATAGACACAAAGTGTCTTAACAATACCCATAATACTAATCCAAATACAAAAAGCGTATTTATTGATGTGAAACGGAAAGTTCTGCCAATAGTTAGACATGCCAATCAAGTACTTATATCAAAAAATGCAATATTCAAGACATAAAAGCATTAACTCCTATGACATCCTTCCTTATGGTTCTCTTTTAGCCCTACTTTCTCTTTTCTTATCTCCATGCTGCTCACCTAAAATTGTTGCTTAAACGTCTACATAATGTTGGTGAGTGTATAGGTTTAATGACAGATAATATACTCGCCTTTGAATATAATTACTGTGACAAATAAAACATAGCATAGCATGACATACAACAAACTATCATACATGCTAACATGCAATCACATCAAACCCACATTGAGACGATTACGGCTCAAACATAAAAAAACTTTATACCTATCTACAACAATGAGAACGATACGTCACTTATTGACATCCTAAACAATGAGACGATCACGCTCACTATTAACAATCCACAACAATGAGATGATCACGCTCACTTCTAACAATCCATCAATGCCTTGAGACGGTCACGCTCAAGCACAACAATCCATATCATATTAGCAAGTAGCACATAAATAAATAGTCTAGTATACGCTCATGCCTTCATTTTAAAACATATTTTTCATATTTTACTAAAACATTTAACTACTTAGCATAGAATCATTTTCACACTAAGAAAACATAAGAACAAGGGGCATATTGAACTAACCTGATGCTAAAGCAATTTCATAATATACTCGTAAAAAGCTAAACAACAAAATAACACGTGTTACTCGCTACTAAGCCAAAAGCTTAAGCACATGTAACAATCATATGATGGATGTATAAGATGTTTATTTACCCTCATGGGTCACCTCGACACATGCCCAACATTTACTAATTCGTTTACACACTTTTTCAATGTTCAACAATTTACCCGAATATATGCAGTATTTAGTATCACATTTCCATTTTCTTAAACCACACCTACTCTCCTTTATAAATTTTACCAAAAATCATAGCATGCATTATTTTTGAGTTGACTATCTACCATTGATTTTTCCACTAATTTATTTCCACTCTTAAGTGCCCCAAATAAAATCAAACTTTTAACTACTCAGTTTCGGATCTGTACGAACACTAAAAAGTTTGGACCTAAAAACCATACTTAGACTCCAAATCAGAAGCTTTCCTTTGGGGGATTTTTAATAGACACATATAACTAAACTCCTCTAGATTGGATAATTTTAAGTGGGGGTTTTACACCCTGTAACCTAACTTAAATCTGACCCGCATTTACTGGTTTAACCACTTTTGGTGAGACCAAAATTTGAATGACTTCCCGACCTTAAAAACTTTCGAGGCTGTATGTTCTGGAAACTTGAACTCTTTGAGATACATCTTAGCAACTGGAACTCACCATTCAATTCATGCTTCTAACTATAGATATTCATGAAACAACACAACCCCCTAATATTCTGCTCAAACCTAAATTAAGTTCTATCGCATTCTTCAACTAACGAAACACCATCATACTTATAATTCATCCCTAATCATTATTAACTAGTTTAATTATATTAATTTACAGATGTTATGAAACCCTAATTATCCATCATAATAATTATTACATGATTAAAAAGAAATATTAGATTAAAAAGGGTTTAAGAATTACCTAAAAACCTTGAATTGATTATACAAATCACCAAGTTAAATCTTGATAAAAAAATATTTTTTCTTCCTCCTTTGATAAAATTCGGCTAGAACAATCAAAAACAAGGGGGATAAGGGTTTTTGGTATTTATATGGTTTACAAAAAGGTTTATGATTGATATCTTTTACCAATTTTAATTAGATTAGGATTTGTTTTCCTTTTTTTTCTTTAAACCAAACCGGCCGATCACCCTTTATTTTCTTTTTTTTCTTTTTTTTTAATTTATTTATTAATTACATATTTACTAACATTACCCTAAGTTTTTATAAAAACCTAAGCTTATTTGAGTATACCTTTTTGCGTAAACATAATTTACTAAACTTTTAAAATAAATAACTTTTCATTTTTATTTTAAATTACTTTCCAAAAATAGAAATTTCATTTCTTCTTATTCTAACCAGTAACACCTATTCATACCTACCATTACTAACACATAAATACGTATACGTATAATTACTTACACGATAAATCACTAAAACGCTTTAATCACAAAAATCATTTCCTTGTCACTAAAAGTGAACGCAAATGAATACTCAACAAAATCAAACACAATCCAATCCTATGAGACGATCACGCTCATCGGATTGATTACAAATCTCACATATCCCAATAATACACCTTATAAACAAAATAACAACTAACCCATACATTGCAAAGATATACATAGTAACAACTAATAGTTTGAATAACCAGCTAGTATGTTGTATCCATAGTATCCCCTCTTTTAGGAAATCTCGTCCCGAGATTTAACTAGCTAATTCATCAGCTCGATCAACAAACAACTAAGGATTCTTAGACTTCATATAATCCTTGCGCTCCCAAGTGAACTCAGGATCACGCTTAGAATTCCAACGAACTTTCACAAGCAAAATCCTACTACGCTTTAAACTCTTAACTTCACGGTCTATTATCTATAAAGGTTCCTCAACAAAATGAAGAGTTTTTGACCTTAATCTAGTCGTATGGACTTAAAACATGCATCGCCAAAAACAATTCTTTAGGTTTCGACACATGAAATGTGTCATGTACTCACTCACTCCTCGGGCAATACTTATTCGATAAGCTACGGGCCGATTCATTTCAAAGAATCTCAATATGGTCCTACTTATCCCTCGGTGCTAACTTGCCTTCTTTCTAAAACGATCACGCCTTTCAAAGGTGTCACCTTATATTATAAACACCGATCTCCTACCTAAAACCTCTAACGGTTAAAACCTTTTATCATCATAGCTCTTTTGTTGATCTCTTTTCGCTTAGAGCTTTCCTTTATAACACTACTTTATCAGTAGGTCTTGTTCATGAAGTCCAATAAAATACTCTCTCCAATCTATGCCCATAGAAACAGGCGACCTACATTTCATTCCTTACCACAGCTCAAACAGAGACACCAAATGCTCGGATGATAAATACAACAAACATTAATAACAACATGCCCTATTTTATCATCCAAAGTCTTGAATCATTCGTTCACTTTGGCACATCCGCTTGGAGGATGCTAAGCAGTACTCAAATCCAATCGTGTCTCTAACACTTTCTAGCTACGTCTGCCAAAACCAAGAGGTATATCATCCATCTCAATCTGAGTTGATCATCACCAGAAATTCCATTCATTGTATTATCTCATCAATATTAATCTTTCCAACTTCACATCTTGAAATCTTCTTTTATAGCAAGAAAAATGAGCTAACTGGCCAGTCTATCGGACCATACCCAAATCACATCATACTCAATACTTTGATCTGAAATTAGTTATAAAATTCATGGTGGTTCTATATCATTTTCACTCAATATCTTAGGGCTGTTGTAGCAAGCAAAAGTCTCGTGTCATTGCAGTCATTTAACCTCTGAAACAAGTCTGACATTTGCTATCATAGATTTGCTATTTCCTTCTGCTTTCTATTCTGGCCACCAATACAGGTCTACAAAGGTTATAGTACTTCATTTCGCTCCCGGATTGTACCAAGTTACTTCATGCATGGTCCTTATCATTTTTCTTCACTACTTAATGAACCCTAAATTCGATCATAAACATACAAACTCTGTCTCCCTTTTCTTTACCTGCTTGTTTGTTCTAAACAGGTAGTTTTTCTGGGAGTATGTTCTCATTGCTGAACAGCCTCACTTTGGGCTTGAGTTAGTTTCATTCCTCTTTACTCCTTACTGAATAGTCATATTCAATCTCTCGAACTCTTTAGGTTTTAATTCTTTCTTCCTACTTAAGCATAAGTCACCACTTTTGCCTTACATTCGATGGCTAGCGAATTTTCATACTCATACTCACTATACAATCTTAATCCATAAAGTACTAACATTATCTGCCATCTTTTCCATTTGTTGGTCCAGATCACGCAGCAGCATTTTGCATGGCGCGTTCTCTCTACCTTGGACCGTTCCTCACTTGAAGTAAGCCTAAATATCTTTTCCTTAAAACTTGATGGATTGTCATGGACATTGCTCTTTCATCTTAGTTTCATCTCCCTTTCTACTCAACGCATCAACCACTACATTTGATTTATCGATAGAGTCACACAATTCATTCTTCAAGTCTGGAATCTCTTTTCGTTCTGCACGCCCCAATCATACTTCTTGGATCCATCTCAGTTGGAGAAAGTAATGGGGGTGTTGTTTTTAACAATTTAAAAAAGTTTTTGCTGATTGAAATGTAGGTATGGTAGGGTAACCTTGCCAATCCTAAGAATATATCATATCTCGGTTGTGTCGTATGGGTAATCCCAATTCTTCAATGATTCCACTCCTTAGTAAAATTAGCAACAACTTTCAGTCCTCAGTAATTCCAACACTAACTTCAAATGAACTACATGCTTCTCTTCTTAACAAACGACACTGGTGCATCCCCACGGAAAATAACTAGGTCGTATGAAAAACCTTTTTCTTTGCATCTTGAAGTTTTCAGATAATTATTGCATTTCTGAGGGTTGCTTAGACGTTATGGAGAACTTCGCGACTTAGTATTAGGTTGTCGCTTGGAATAAATCTCATGCGACTTACTTGTCATTGTGGTGGTCATCGACCAAGTCTTCGGGAACATAACAACTAAATTCTCGTACGACTGCGAAATATCACATCAATTTTGTTCATTCTAACTTCGTTTATGTTCATTACTCGGGTTTCACAATATGTTGAGTACGTTCACCATGAACCCGAAGTTTTCTCATAACCTTTCACGGCTACCCCTCTACCCTATCACCACCTCTTCTACATGACATTCTATCAAAATATTCCTCTTGGTCAAACTGGTCATTTCACACAAGAAAATCAAAGATTCCTAACTCAACAGGTATCAACGATTCCAAGGGTTTCGAACAATCGAATAATAGGAATCATCAACGTAATATCGAATAGTCTAAAGGCTTTTTAGATATGCATATGGTGGGAAGATTCACAAGATTCAACATATGCAAATAGATTGTTTGGAATAAATGACATCAAGAATCCTTTTGAAAGGTAAGGATATGTCCTATGCACGAGCAATAAACGCAACACGAAGAAAGGAAATCAACAGACGTTTTACACGACGAATGAACACATTTATGAAAAAAATATCACATAGAAAGACGAAAATTTTTTTATACCAATTATCGACTTTACTGAAAGACCCAATAAATAATGGTTTTTTTATAAAAAATCCAATTTAAATAAGAAAGTCACTTCCTTAGGCCCCGCTCCGCCTCCTCTCCCTCCTCCATCCCTCTCCTCAATGCTTTAAATAATAAATTAAATTTGTCTTAAATTTAATCTTTATTTTAAAAATTCTTCTGGTTGTCATAAAAATCTAGAGATGGTTATCTTAATTGGTTATGTCGTACCTTGACCACTATGATTCATTTAAACCAGTATTTATAATAAATAAAATTTTATTTATTCATTTTGTTTTTTTTAAACAACCTTTAAAATATAAATTTAACTTTTATAAAACTTTTTATTCTTACTCTTAAAAAAATTTCATATCCTATTTTTGTTATAGACCATTTTAAACATTTCTATTTCCATAAGATCATTTTAAACACAGGTTTTTTCTCAAACACTAACACTAATACTTCATAAGAGTTTTTATTATTAGACATCAATTATTGAAATATGTTCACTCAAATCAAAGACGCCATAATACCACACAGGGATTTTCGTTTAAATTAAAAACACTAGTAGTAAGACTCTAAACATATTCTTCTTATTATTGTTTTGAAAACGAAAAGGGGAAAAACCACAGGAACCATATTACTCGAAATAAAATAACAAACTCGTACAAGAAAACTCATGCGAGAAGGTACGTACCCAAAAAAAGAAAACGTTTACTGGTCTATCTAAAATAACGTCAACAGAGCAAACCTAAAAGCATCGTACTAACACGTCGCCAACGGGTTACGAAACAAGGTTATAAAACCAAGGGCTAGTATTGATTCACACTAATTTGTTAGGAAAATTAGTGCTTAAAAGAAAGTTTGTACTATAGAGTAATCCATGATTCGAAAGAACTAACCAAAATGCGCCTACTATATCTGAAAGATGCACGATTCTGAACAATCAATATACATCGAGACGGTCAATAGGATAAAATTCATGGTATCCTTACTAACAAAGTAATGATGAAGGGATGCTAACGCTTTAGACTTAGGAAATCCGAACAAACAACGGCAATACGAACAAACCTACTATAATAGCAATTATAAGGTATCCGCAAACATATACTAGATAGGAGGGTAAATCTATATCTATACAAATAACTTAACATATATCAATTAGTGGTAAGAGAATAATTCTCTACCCATTACACATCCATATTATGAATTACACATATAATAAAAAACTATTACACTACCATCTTCAACCAAACACAAAATAAATGCAAATCATGGTTACAAGTTCTACATGTTGGTGATTTGCCTTTATTTTATGTTGGCACCATATTATAAGTGGCTCTCTTTTTCACACGTTTTGTTGTTTGTACTTATTCCAAGATTACCCAAATCAGTATAATTCACAATAGCAATTACCATATTGCATATCTTTAAACCACGCCAAATTAACACATAAAGGATGCTCCATCAAATAAACTACTCACTTATATCAAAACAAAATTGAAATGACATAAAGGAGACGAAAGTTTCTCGTCGTAACGACTTCCAAAATATGAAATATCAGGGAAAGAATAATCAATACCAACTGACGATGGTCAAGGACGGAATAAAACTTATGATGGGCCTCTTTGGGTTTGAATATGCATCCGCAAAAGAGAGCTAAAGAATCACTCCAACTGCGGGCTCATAGCCTATAAACACGCATCGACAATAGATTCATTATCCTATCTTCCTTAGTTCCAAAAAAGAGGTACTCTTATGTATCCTTTTTATACAACGCTTATGTCTAGTTGGGAAAAACGGTATCCCCCAATGAGATTTCTTACGGCGTGGGGGAAAACATAGCTATATCATTAGAAAAGTAATACATATCAATATCGGATAACGGTTTTTAGGCTAACAAAATAACTAAATGACAACTTAGCCATAATACGAAGATGGGGAGAGGGATATATAAGCTATGCAAAAAATAGATGGGAAGCATAGCAGTTATATGCATTAAAACTTAAGTCTAAATGCGTCTCTCTTACATTGAAGGGACCCCTAGGTTATATTCTTGGCTTAACCACTACTTCTCTATACAAACCTGGCTTGATAACAATAGTCATCACCCGTCAAGGCTAAAATGCGAGGGTAAGAGAATGATATCATCACAACCAATGGCGTCTATAAAGAGAATTTCTACATGCAATATAAGCTAAGTTTTTAAACACAAATTGTCATAAACAATACCCATAAAAACTAATCTAAATCCAAAAAGGGTCTTTATTGTTGAAACGAAAGTTCTCGCCATTAGAAAGACATGCAACAAGTATTCCATAAATTAAACAATGCAATATTCAAGGACATAAAAGCGAATAAACTCCATGCACATCACATTATGGGTTCTTCTTTTTTTTCTGGCCCCCACTTATCTCTTATCTAATTCCTTTTGATGATCGCCTGGGGAAAATGGATGCTTTTAACGTCAACATAATGTTGGTGAGAGGTCACAGGTTTAAGACCATCCAATACTCGCTTTGAATTCACTGTGATAAAATAAAACATAGATAACAGAATCATTCACGAACTATCATATAGCTAACATGCAATCAATCAACCAACATTGAGAACGCTCATGCTCAAACATCACAAAACATATCTATCCACAACAATGAGGATCACACTCACTATTAACAATCCACAACAATGAGGACGTTCACGCTCACTATTACATTCCACAACAATGAGATGATCACACTCACTTCTAACAATCCAATCAATGCCTTGATGCGGTCACGCTCAATCACAATAATCATATATAGTAGCAAGTGCAATACATAGAATAGTCTCGTATGCCATGCCTCATGTAACACATATCCCCAACAGTAACTAAAACATTTATGAATCCTAGTTGATCAATTTTACCCAATAAAACATAAGGGAAAAAGGGGCTATGAACTCACTTGATGCTAAAGCAATTCTAAATTCCAGCAAAAGTAAAACAACAAAATAACACATGTTTACACGTACTAAGCCAAAAGTCTGTTTTTGGTCATTTAAGCTCGTTTTTAGAGGTAAAAGATATGTGTAATTAAGCACTTATCAGTCACCCCGACACCATGCCCAACATTTACCAATTTGTTTACACACTTCTTCAATGTTTAACAATTTACCCAAAAACGCAGAATTTTAGTGTCACTTTACCATTTTCTAAACCATACCTAGTGACCTTTATAAATTTTACCAAAACTCAAGCATTCAATATTATGAGTTTACTATCTCCTTGATTTTTCCACTAATTTATATCCCCTCTTAAGTGCCCCAAATAAAATCAAACTTTTAACTACTCGATTTCGGATCTGTACGAACACAAAAAAATTTAGACCTAAAAATCATATTTAGACTCCAAATTAGAAGCTCTATTTTTGAGGATTTTTAATAGACATATAGAACTAAACTCATGTAGATTGGCTAATCCTAATTCAAATTTTAAGTGGTGGTTTTACACCCCGTAATCTGACTTAAATCTGACCCGTGTTTACTGTTTTAACCACTTTTGGTGCGACCAACATTTAAATGACTTCCCGACCTTAAAACTTTCGAGGCCGGATGTTCTGGAAACTAGACTCTCTGAGCTACATTATAGACACTGGAATCACATCAATTCATGCTTAGAACCTCTAGATATTCACGAAACAACACAGCCCTAAATTTTGCTCAAACCTAAATCAAGTTCTAACACATTCTAAACCTAACCGAACACACCATCATACTTATAATTCATCCCTAATCATTATTAACTAGTTTACTTATATTAATTTACAGATGTTATGAAACCTTAATTATCCATCATAATAATTATTACATGATTAAAAAGAAGGATTAGATTAAAAAGGGTTTAAGAATTACCTAAAAACCTTGAATTGATTATACAAATCACCAACTTAAATCTTGATAAAAAAAAAAAATTCTTCCTCCTTTGATAAAATTTGGCTGGAACAATCAAAAACAAGAGGGATAAGGGTTTTTGGTATTTATAGGGTTTACAAAAAGGTTTAGATAGATATCTTTTACCAATTTTAATTAGAGTAGGATTTGTTTTCCTTTTTTTTCTTTAAACCAAACCGGCCGATCACCCTTTATTTTATTTTTTTATTTTATTTTATTTATTTATTAATTACATATTTACTAACATTAGCCTAAGTTTTTATAAAAACCTAAGCTTATTTGAGTATACCTTTTTGCGTAAACGCAATTTACTAAACTTTTAAAATAAATAACTTTTCATTTTTATTTTAACCTAACTTTCCAAAAATAGAAATTTAAATTTTATTCTTATTATGACTACTAACACATATTCATACCTAACATTACTAACACATAAATACGTATACGTAATAATACTTACATGATAAATCACTAAAACGCATAAATCACAAAAATCATTTCCTTGTCACCAAAAGTGAACGAAATGAACTCCACAAAATCCAACACAAATCTAATCCTATTGAGACGATCACGCTCAATGGATTGATTACCAAATCTCACATATCTCACATATCTCACATAAACACATATAAACACGTATAAACACAAATAACACATAACCCATACATTGCAATAGATATATAAGTCAACACTAATAGTTTGACTAACCTGCTCAAGTCATGGTTGTCACAGTATCTCCTCTACGAAATCTTGTCCCTAGATTTAACTAGCCGATTCATCATCTCGATCAACAAACAACTGAGGATACTTAGACTTCATATAATCCTTGCGCTCCCAAGTGAACTCAGGATTACGCTTAGAATTCCAACGAACTTTCACAAGCAAAATCATACTACGCTTTAAACTCTTAACTTCATGGTCCATTATCTCTACAGGTTCCTCAACAAAACGAAGAGTTTTGTCAACCTTAATCTCATCCAATGGCACATGCAAACTAGCATCTGCCAAACAATTCTTTAGGTTTGACACATGAAACATGTCATGTACTCCACTCAACTCCTCGGGAAATCTTTACCGATAAGCTACAGGGCCGATCCTTTCAATAATCTCAAATGGTCCTACATACCTCGGTGCTAACTTGCCTTTATTTCCAAAATGAATTACGCCTTTCTAAGGCGATACCTTTAATAACACACGATCTCCTACCTCGAACTCCAACGGTTTACGCCTATTATCAGCATAGCTCTTTTGATGATCTTTTTTCGCCTGGAGCTTTTCCTTTATAACCACTACTTTATCAGTCATTTCTTGTACTAACTGGAGTCCAATCAAACTACTCTCTCCAATCTATGCCCATAGAACAGGCGACCTACATTTCATTCCATACAAAGCTTCAAACAAAGCACACCAAATGCTCGAATGATAACTACAACCAAAATCAATAACACATGCCTTTTTTATATCTTCCCAAAGTCTGAATCATACGTTCACTTTGTCCATCCGCTTGAGGATGCTAAGCAGTACTCAAATCCAATCGTGTCTCTAACACTTTCTACAGCGTCTGCCAAAACCACGAGGTAAATCATCCATCTCAATCTGAGTTGATCATCACCAGAATTTCATTCATTGCTATTATCTCATCAATATAAATCTTTGCCAACTTCACATCTAGAAATCTTCTTGTATAGCTAGAAAATGAGCTAACTTGGTCAGTCTATCGACCATCACCCAAATCACATCATACTCACTACTTTGATCTTGGAAATTTAGTGATAAATTCATGGTGGTTCTATCTCATTTTCACTCAAGTATCTCAGGCTGTTGTAGCAAGCTAAAAGTCTTTGACATTGCAGTCTTCACCTCTTAAACAAGTCTGAAATTTACTAACATAAATAGTTATTTCCTTCTCTATTCATGGCCACCAATACATGTCTCCAAGGTTATAGTACTTCTTATCCGCGCCCGGATGTACCAAGTACCTTGATGCATGGGCCTCGTCCATTTCACTTCCTACCAATGGAACCTAAATACGATCCATAAAATACAAACTCTCGTCTCCTTTTCTTTCCATCTGTTGATCTAAACCATGTAGTATTCCTGCGAGTACGTTCTCTTGCTTGAGCGCCTCACTTTGGGCTGTCAGTATCATTCCTCTTACTCCATACTGAATAGTCATAGCCATCGCTCGAACACGTCTAGGTTTCACTCGTTCCTTCCTAATTAACGCATCAGTCACCACATTTGCCTTACCTGGATGGTAGCGAATTTCATACTCATACTCACTATACAATTTAATACATAAAGTACTAACCATTATCTTCCCTTTTTTCCATTTGTTGGTCCAAGTCACGCAGCATTTCTGCTGGCGCGTTCTCTACCTTGGATGTCTCACTTGAAGTAGCCAATATCTTATCCTTAACACTTGACTGGATAGTCATGGACATTGCTCTTACTCGTCTTAGTTTCACTCTCCCTTTCTACTCAACGCATCAACCACAACATTCGATTTATCGAAGCGTCACATAAATCATTCTTCAAAGTCTGGAAAGCCTCTTTTCGTTCTGCGTCCCACTCATACTTCTGATCCCTCTCAGTTAGGGAAGTAATGGGTTTAACAATCTTAGAAAAGTTTGCGATGAAACGTAGGTAGGTAACATGTCAATCCTAAGAATAATCATATCTCGGATGGTGTCGTAGGTACTTTCTAATTCTTCACTGCTTCACTCTTTGTAAACTTAGCATACAACTTCTCCTTCCTCAGTAATTCCAACACTAACTTCAAATGAACTACGTGTTTCTCTTCTTAACAAACGACACAGGTGCATCCCCACGAAAAATGACTAGATCGTATGAAACCTTTGTCTTGCAACTCTTGAAGTTGTTCAGAAATTTCTTGCAATTCTGAGGGTGCTAGACGTTATGGAGACTTCGCGAATAGCGTCGCTTCAGGAACTAAATCTATGCGGACTCAACTTGTCATTGTGGTGGTCATCGATAAGTCTTTCGGAACATATCAACAAAATCTCGTACGACGAAAATATTACTCTATTTTTGTTCATCTACCTTCGTGTTCAATAAGGTTTTCACAACTCCTTGAGTACGTTCACCATGAACCCGAAGTATCTCATCACCTTTCAACGGTATCCTAACCACCTTCTCATGACATACTATCACAAACTTCCTCTTAGACAACTGGTCCATTCCCACAAGCACATCAAAGCTTCCACGACTCAACAGTATCAACGAATTCTAAGGGTTACGAACAATCAAATAGGATAACAAACGAAGATCGAGTCTAAGGCTAGAATACATATGGGAGATTCCACATATGCAAATAGACGTGAATCAAATGACATAAGAATCCTTTGAAAGGAAGGATACGTATATGCACCGAGCGAAAACGCAATGAAAGAAATCAACAGACGTACCACGACAAATGAACACATAAAAAAATATCAATACGAAAGACAGAAATTCTTATACCAATTATCGACTTTACTCGAAAAACCAAATTAAATAATGTTTTTTTATAAAAATCAGTTTAAATTAAGATATTCACTTTAAGTATAAAAATCATTTTAAATAATAAATAAAACTGTCTTAAATTTAATCTTTATAAAATTCATTCTGGTTGTCATAAAAAAATATAGAGATGGTTATCTAATGGTATATCGTACCTTACCACTATGAATCACTTTAAACCAGCTTTTTAGAATAAAATAAAATTTATTAAACCACTTAAAAATTTTCATATCCTATTTGTATAGACCATTTAAACATATTCTATTTACAAAGATCATTTAGTTTTTCTCAAACACTAACACAATACTTCCAAAGAGTTTTTATAATTAGACATCAATTAGGAAATATGTTACTCAATCAAAGGACACCATAATACCAACAGGGGTCGTAAAACACCGTACAGACTCTGTTGATAGAGAAATATAATGCCTAAAAACATTATTAATATCTTTCACATCTTTATGTTTTGATAATCACAAAATATAAAAAAGTTCAACGTAAAATTAAACGTAAACAAGTAATTAGGAGTAAATTCTCATTTCAACATTTACATCACTTAAAGGTATGAATAAATAAATGCTTAATATGATCAAAGGAAATTTTTATTCAACCTCAAACTTTTATAAAATATTGTAAACATTTTTATAAACATCATAAAACATTTTCTACATTTAAAAGAAATGTTTTATTCAAAATAAACATTTTGAATTTAAAATTTTCTATCCTAAAATGGCTAGAAAAAGTCCAG
>BQNB010058732.1:0-27683 GCA_026074375.1 Tanacetum coccineum
TTAAGGAAAATGTAGAAACCCTTTGTGAAATAGTAGAGGATGCTAAGGTAGAAAGACCATTGGATACCTCTCTTGCATCTGCTTGGTGTTACACTAAACACTCTCAGGAGCTGTTAGAGTGTGTAATAGGCACGTGTCCTAAATACTTTGGCCCTCGCAATAAACAAAATGCCTCTACCAATTCACTTAGGAAAAAAGGGAGTTACTTTTGTCGAACACATGAAACCTCGACTCATAACACACGACCACAAGTTGATCACCAGAAAATAAATTCGACTAACCTTCCTTGAATTCCCTCTACAGGAGTAAAAGGTGCCTCAGCAGCTAGCAGGTCAAAGCCTAGGAGCAACACAAAGAAAGATAGGACCCTGCCAGCTAAAAGTACCTTGAAACAAGTAGAAGTCCATTCTAGGATGAATAAGTCGAATGAGAAACATAAGAATCGTGTTGATTCTAGTATTACCTATAAGCGTACTGTAATTAATTCAAATTCTAATACTTCTTGCAAAACTTGTAACAAATGGCTAATTTCTGTAAATCATAATCAATGTGTTATGTGTTCTGAGATGTGTGTGAAACAATCCTCTGCCACTAAAGTGTGGCGGGTTAAGCAAGTTAAGCAAGTTTGGAATACCACGGGGAAATTGTTTACCACCATCGGCCATCAGTGGCGACCCACTGGCAGAATATTACCTTTAGGAGATCAGTGGCCTTTAACTAGGAACACTCCACCTAAGGTCTTGCCTACAAAACAATGGAAGCCCACTGGTAGACTTCTCCCGTTAGGAAGACAGTGCCCTTTAGTTAGGCCTACTGCTGATCCACAGGAAACTATTGCCCCTGTTGCATATAATCTTGCAAGCACTAACCAACCGGACCCCAATTGCAATTGGGGATCCAATGTATCCAAATCTCCATTTTTGCCTTTGTTCAAATGCAGGTTGTACATATCGTTCTCTGGTATTTGGACTCATGTTGCTCAAAACATATGATTGGAGATCGCTCACGGCTCAGGAATATTGTGAAAAAGTTTATCGGGACTGTTCGATTCGGAAACGACCATTTTGGTGCAATTATGGGTTATGGGGATTATGTCATTGGTGACAGTGTAATTCTGCTCCTGCTATACCGTATGTACCTCCCACCAATAAAGATTTGGAGCTGCTGTTTCAACCGATGTTTGATGAATATTTTGAGACTCCAACGGGTGATCATCAGATGCCTCCTGTCCCCGCAGCTCCAACCCCGGCCATTCCAACCGGTCCATCAGTATCTATCTCCTTTGATCATGATGCACCATCAGGCAGTCATTCACCATCATCCTCGGCTCATCAATCATCTTCAGTACATCACAGTGTTACAACTAAGCATTCTTTTGAAGTAAATCCGTTTGCTGCAACTGAGCACGAACCATTTGTTAATGTGTTCGCCCCAGACCCGAACTCTGAAGCATCATCTTCTGGGGTAATCACGATTACTGCACCCAACCAATCCACTCAACCTCATGAACATCTCTGAAAATGGACCGACTCTCATCCTCTTGATAATATTATTGGGAACCCTTCTTGACCGGTATCCACTCGGAAACAGCTTGCTACAGATGCTCTGTGGTGCTTCTACAATTCAGTACTGTCCAAAGTCAAACCAAAAAACTTCAAATCTGCTGTTACTGAAGACTGCTGGTTTCAAGCCATGCAAGATGAAATCCATGAATTTGATCGATTGGACGTATTGGAATTAGTGCCACCTTCGGACTGTGCCATGATTATTGCTCTCAATTGGATTTATAAGGTAAAACTTGACGTGTTGAAAAACAAGGCACGTCTTGTAGCGAAAGGATATCGTCAAGAAGAAGGTCTTGATTTTGAAGAATCCTTCGCCCCGGTCGCCAGACTTGAAGCTATCAGAATATTTCTTGCCAATGCTGCCACCAAAAACATGACAATTTATCAAATGGACATGAAAACTGCTTTTTTAAAGAAGTCTATGTGAGCCAACCAAAAGGCTTCGTTGAACCAGATCGTCCACATCATGTCTACCGTCTGAAGAAAGCTCTTTACGGGTTAAAGCAGGCACCCCGGGCGTGGTATGACACTTTGTCAAAGTTTCTTTTGGCACAAGGATTCTCCAAGGGTGTAGTCGATCCAACCTTATTCATTCGGAAAACAGGCAAACACACTCTTCATGTTCAAATATATGTTGACGATATCATATTTGCCTCAACCGACCCCAAAGACTGTGACCGTTTTTCTAATGAAATGAGCTCTAAATTTCAAATGTCGATGATGGGTCAAATATCCTTTTTCTTGGGCTTACAAATTTCTTAGAATCCTAGAGGCATTTTCATAAATCAATCTAAATATGCTAATGAGATTTTAAAGAAATTTGATCTTCATAAAAGTGACCCTGTTGACACTCCCATGGTGGAGCGAACAAAACTGGATGAGGACCTCTCAGGGATCCCTGTTGACCAGACTCAATATCGCAGTATGATTGGATCCCTGATGTATCTCACAGCCAGTCGACCTGACCTTGTCTTTGCGGTGTGCATGTGTGCTAGATATCAATCTAAGCCTACTAAAAAGCACATTGAAGCAGTTAAACGGGTCTTTCGGTATCTTCAAGGAACCATAAATATGGGTCTTTGGTATCCGAAAGACACCACCATGGCACTAACAGCATACGCAGACGTAGATCATGCAGGTTGTCAAGACACTTGAAGAAGCACATCTGGCAGTGCTCAGTTCCTTGGTGATAAGTTAGTAAGCTGGTCATCAAAGAAGCAAACTAGCACGTCCATCTCGTCTACAAAGGCTGAATACATCGCGATGTCTGGATGCTGTGCCCAAATCCTATGGATGAGGTCTCAATTATCGGATTATGGCTTTGCATACTATCACATCCCTCTGTATTGTGACAACAAGAGTGCCATAGCTCTCTACTGCAATAGCGTCCAACACTCCAGGTCTAAACACATCAACATCCGACATCATTTCATCAAAGAACAAGTGGAAAAGGGAGTGGTTGAGTTGTATTTCGTGATGACAGAGTATCAACTGGCGGATATATTCACTTAGGCACTGCCCAGAGAACGATTCAAATTCATTCTCCCGCGACTTGGCATGAAGAGTATGAAGCCAGAGACACTCAAACGTCTTCAGGATGATAAGGATGAGTAACAGATTAGCTTCAAGTATCCTATGTAAATATGTACATATTCCAACTCAAAAAGAAATTACAAAAATATAAAACCAACAAAAATCCATAAAAATCAAAAAATAGAAAATACCAAAAATAGTTTTTCAAGACATGTCTTCTGCTTATCGATAACATTTACGGACCTAGAAATGTCATTCAATAATGACACAAGCCTTTAAATGAAGCTTGAACGGAAGTTCAAACTTTTCAAAACATGTCTAAATGGCTTGCTATTATTTTTGATATGCAACCCGGTCTTCAAAATGAGGAAAGCTCGTCGCCTAAAAGACGGTTGTTCCTAACAACGAGTGATTAAGTTCTCCCGGGCATGGATTACTTTATATCCATGCAACTCTGATCTAATGTACATTTTAGTGCATTATTTCTTGATAAAGAAGAGAAGTCTTCTTTTTAACCAAATAATTTTTCTTTTATGATTCTTCAAAAATTATTTGTGTTAGCCATGGTTGTAAAAAGTTGTCTTTACAATGGATTAGTGTTTTAAGGAATTTCACAAAAAAAGATTTAAAAGCAAATTCAATCACTCAATCTATGACTACAACTCTTTAAATAGAAAACGGGTCGTTATTTGAGGGGGAGAACGTGTCATCAAATAATCTTTTAAAACAGTCTTTTAAAATAAGTCAAGGTATACACGGATAAAGTTTTTGATAATGACAGATTACATTTTTAGAGGAGTTAATTTATATTAACTACAAGGGCTTTAGATGTCATTCATTTCAAACTTTAGGGACTTATTTGCAATTTAAGACTTAGTGAATTTAGGCTTTAAAGTACATACGACTAATATTGCCAACACATCATAGTTTGTAAAAAGACTTAGGAATGTTTGGAAATTCTTTCATAGTTTTAAAAGTCTTGAAATTGATTCTCACATAATAGATTTAAGCTTATTAATTCTTCGAACACGATCTCAAGTATGGGTGCGTACAAGGTTTTGCTGATTCTGAGGTATCGAAACCAGCAAAGGGGAAGGAGTAGTTACACTGAAAGGTACAACAAGTACACGTAATAGAGTCCATAGCCTTCTTTAATTTTAGGCCATTCCAGGAAGACAAATGTCATAACCACAGAGAAAATCAGTGTCTTAACTTGTTACTTTTTGGTGCACTATTTCTTCCACAAGGTACAACAAGTACACGTGATAGAGTCCATAGCCTTCTTTAATTTTAGGCCATTCCGGGAAGACAAATATCATAACCGTAGAGAAAATCAGTGTCTTAACTTGTTACTTTTGGGTGCACTATTTCTTCCACATGGGGGAAGAGATATCATGTTATTTTTAGTATGCATCATTTGAGATACCAAGGGGAAAGTATTGTTAGAAGATTTATTCTAGCGTGAGAAGATTGTTTCTGATTCAATTAATATTTCCTCGACTGGTCAACCACTATGCTTATTCTTAAAAAGGAGTAGAAATATTTGATAAAAGAGGTACACATAGGTATGATGATACCTTTAGATAGTCATTATCATGCAGGAAGAAATATTTATATCT
This sequence comes from Tanacetum coccineum, assembly GCA_026074375.1. NCBI lineage: Eukaryota > Viridiplantae > Streptophyta > Magnoliopsida > Asterales > Asteraceae > Tanacetum > Tanacetum coccineum. The sequence goes on from BQNB010058732.1 coordinate 4,718, forward strand.
GAGACTTAGTTGACTTAGGTATTATCATTTCTGCTATTTAGGGGGAATAATTATGACATCCGAGACTTAGCTAACCTTGGTGTTTTAATTTATATCATCAATATCTTGTAAGGAGAAATACGCTCATTAGGGACTTAATTGACTTTAATGTTATGGTTTCGAATTATTTGTGTACTTCGAATATTTGGGCTTTATACATCAAGTCTTCTTAATGCGGCTTGCAAGAAAATATTGAAATCTACTCAGAAAGGTTTGTGGTTCGGGGAAGCTAAGGACAACTCTTCATCTGGACTATATCGTGAACGGACTACAGATTGCTAACATGGACAAAATGATTGTGCCACTTTCAGTTTGAACATTTTAGGACTTGTCTCATACATAATCTTGTACATCAATAAGTAGTGTGGTAATCAGTGTTATGTGTCAGTTTATGAATTTTCTCGTTAAACTCCAAATCATTTATAAATTCATCATAATTGACACTAAAAGAATCCCTCATTAATTGAGGGGAGCATATATAGGTTTCAATATCGGCTTGCATTTAATCAGACCACATTTTCTCCTAAATTTTCTAACATATTTAAATCAATTGAGATCTTAAATCTCAAAGGGTTTGAAATTTTTGATCAGGGGGGAGAATGTGATTTAAATAGAAAATCTGATAAAAATGTAATAAAAAATATGATCTTTTGGACTCAAGTGTAGGCTCTCTCATATGTGTTAAACCTTTTCGAATATCGATGCACATATTGAGGGGGAGCGAATGGTGTATGATGGCAATTGTGGAAATACCAAAGACCGACCCTGTAATTACTTTATCGGAGTTATAAGGATGGTAAGGTTAGGTACTCGATCCCATGATCCCGCCAGAGCCGGAGGGATATACCCAGGGACAATCCACTAGTTAGTGTAGAAGTCCTTATGTATGATTATAAAAAGGAGTAATGTGAGAATAAGGGAATAGTGCGGACTGAGATGGAGCTAGTACTACATACCCAATAAGGTTCTAGTAATGAAGTCTCGGTAAGCACTGAAGGGGTTGAAAAATGAAAAAGAAATGTTAAGATAAAGGGTGAAAAGAAAGCAGCCCTCCTTAAACATTAGGCAAAAACAGGGTCACTACATATGCTGTCAGAATCACATGGTTGATTGCTGACATTGAAGACAAGTATCATGGACCTAGTGATACGCTGCATAACCCTTTCTAGCCACTCAAGATCCCTCAAAGTATTCTTGTTTCATTTCTCACGGAGATTAATACATTTTTATCGTCTCTCTCACTCCGAGTTAGACGATATTGAAAAGGTGGCAGTCTGCTCCAGCCTCTGACTACTAAAACCAAAAGTGCACTATAGAGTCCTGAGCCATGAGATCATCCATAAATATCGTAGGACATAATAAAATTATGAGCTTGCTTATCACACACTATGATAACAAGTAAGATCTTAAGAGTCCTACGCATTATCCGCGTGGTATTGCCAAAACATCCGAGTGATACGAAAGTACTCACAATGAAGATGGAAATCCTTCTAGAGCTAACATTTAACAAGCTCTTGGTAGGTGACATGTGAGATCCACTATGGATTAAACTTGTGACAAATGGAAAGCAACGATGGTGCAATTCTTTATGAATCAAACTTGTTCCAGGCAGTGAATTGACGAATAGTTTTTGAAAAACCTTTCGATGTGCTCAACAACTAATTTTCGAGCACATTGACTGTGTATATCTTTCAAAACAAATGTGTTTATGATGAAATTTGATTATGTGCTATAAAACACTCTTGACGTGTCACAAAAATACTTCCTCAAGTGATACGTCGATTGATTTTCAAATCAATTTTTCTTATCAATCGGTAAGACAGTAACTAACAGATTCACTCTTATCGTGTTGTCTGCTTTGAGACGTTCTGATAAAGAGAACAGGTAAGTATGATGATTATGATGGTTGTACATTAGATGATCCGATACTTATACTAGAAATCCTGTCAAGGAGATTCTTCTTAAGATGAATCTACCTGATCACAGGTCGGTCCTCACAGATCCGGAGGTTAAACCAACCAGACTCGGGCAAATGACAAAGCCATATTCGCCCACAAGCTTTATTGTCTTATGCTTTATTTTTGGTTCCGTAAAGATGGAGATGGATATACCTCGTTCTAGTAGAGTCAATTCACAACCCCATGCTCATACTTAATGTTACTAATCAGAAGTTATAAATTGATGAAGTAATATGAACATAAAGTCAAGCTTTCAAGATTGCAACAAGTATGAGCATGTCGGCCCAAAAGTCACAAGCACGCAAGATGGTAAAAGATTACAAAATGATGATTAGAGATTTACTTTGGCTGATGATCTCAAGAAAGCTCAAGATCACATTTAAAGACAAGCCTAAAGGAACAAGCTCGCGCTTAAAGACAAAAGATCACTACTTGCAGTACAGAGACTAATCTTGAAGAATCAAGAGACTACGAGCCAGAGTCAAAGATCAATTCAAATATAGCTAGGATTCAATTTGTATTTTCTGGGATGACCTCCCTTATGGGGGAGATTGTTAGGATTATGAAAATCCATGTAAAAGACTCAGTCACCCCGTGTAATGTCTAGTATAGGTTAGCTCGTAGCCTTAATATTAATCGTATGACTTATGGTGTTGGGCCGGGTCTTTACCCACATGTTAGCCCACTCTATAGCCCACTTAGGGGCACAAAACTCTTGTATAAATACCCATTTCCAGCCATGGGAAGGGGTTGGTTGTTCAATTTATCATACACACACTAAAAGGTGTTTCTCTCTCTAGAACTAGTTACTTTCTCTCTCTATAAATTTGGCCAACCCATCATTCCTAAGCTTGTATTATGATATCCAATATACTACAATAAACATGCAATTAACGATAAATTAAGCAATCGAGATAAACAAACTAAACATTCAGATCTTCATAATAACGGCTAATACCCGAAGGTATTAGCCTTCAAACGTCATAATCAACACAAGAATAATAATTTAGCTAAGGGAAACTAACCGAGTTAACGAATGATACCAAAAACCAAATGATTACAAGAGTATAGCAGATTACAAGTTGTTTCCTATGGAATTAATTACGTTGCAAGACCTCTTCTGCTTTGCTTCTCTTCTAAAAATAGACTTTTATGGTTAGGTATCGAAAATATGATTTAGAACACTAAAAACCCGTTTTTATATTTTCTATTTATAAGGTCTGGAATTGGGTCAATACGGCGTATCAAAAGGCTTCGATACGGCATATTGGGGGTTTCTTAGAGTAGGGACCACGTTCGCTATCTTCCAGAATATTTTATCCCATAACTTGAATATGACGTATAGACTTCTTTGGATATGGCGTATTGATCCTTGATCCTTTGTGGTCTTTAGTGAAGTGCAGGCACAAATACGCCGTATCTTCTTTGATGGATACGACGTATTGGATGTTAGAACAATAATCTTCAAATGTCTTCGTTTAAGCTCTATAATGCGTGCCTTTTTGCTAATATTCACCAAGTACTCCATAATTACTGCCATTCTCAAATACAAACGATTAAGTAACAATTCTTTGCAATAATTATACAAAATGGGTTATTTACATGGGATAAATGGTGCTATAAAAGTAATGTTATTTGATGTCATCACTCGTGCCAAACAATAGTCAAGTGAAGTTTAAGAAGACTGAAGTGGAAGACCACCATAGGATTTCTAGTATTTCTAATAAAACAAAGTCTGTAACTGCGTGTAATGATAGTTTAGAATCCAGAACTTCGAATGTTATTACTGTTTGTGCTACTTGTGGAAAATGTTTGTTTAATTTGAATCATGATGCTTGTGTTTTTGAATTTATCCATAACGTGAATGCTAGAATTAAGAAGCCTAAAGTAGTGCCTATTAGTACTAGAAACTCCTAAAGTCAAACGAACAAATCTATTGATTTCGCACTAACTACAATTGCAACTGACGGTTCATGAGAAACTGGGGACTTAAGTAGCCAGATAAGGACTGTAGGCAATAATATTCAGGCAATAATCTGGTTAGCATACATTTGAAAAGGCACTTGCGTACTAAGTAAAACATAGTAATGTTGTTCAAAACTCATGGTTTTCATATATAAGAATGTAATGATCTCAAATGATGTAGTAAACAAATCAAGCTTTAAATCAGTTCATAAGAAAACAACCATGTATCACACATGTTTTAGAAGTCATGTAGTAAGCAAGTTAAAACTTTTGTAAAGATAGTCACGTAACGCTTAAGTAGTAGAAATCAATAAGTTTACTTGGTAAAACAACCATGTATTCTCACCCCGAAAACAGTTTAAGAAAACCATTAAAAGAGAAAAGGTGGGGCTATGAACTCACCGTGGATACGAGTAGTGATCAAGAAATCCAAACAAGAAGACGAGTGTCAACAATCACCGCGGACTAATTAGTGCGCATGATTAAAATTCCTTTACTTTATAATGTAATGGAACTTTAATATAAAAGAATCAATTACTTATTTATACATTGGCATGTAATATTATCATATGTTTAAGAATCCATGTACTAGAGTCACTTAAAGTACCACTTCCATATTTTCTGAAATTCTATCGGTTTTTACTAGTCGTTAACCACACTTAAAGAGATACCAAACGGTCGAATAAGACGTTCTCCTTCTATATCTACCCACATATACATGTTATTAAACCTCAGTAGCTTTCCTCAAAATCATATCCAATTCTAACCATTTTTCAAAAATGCGCTAACGCAACGTACCCCAAAAGGTCTGCTGGACTTTGCAAAAGTTGGACACTATTAGACACCTCTAACCTTTCCAGAAAAATCTGGAAAAATTCAAGAAGGTCACACATATTATGAAGATACTACTGTGCGAATTTCGTCGAAAAATATTAAATTTTGACCCGCCTGCACACAGCATCTTTACAATCGAATTTCTGGACAGCAAACACAGTTTTGACACTTAATCTTGTAAATCCCATTTGACCCACTTTTAAGCATTGAAAATCGTTGAGGCCTAGTTCGTTAGAAAGTAGACTCGAAGCACTTAATCATAGGGTCCTGAAAATCTAGTAAAGCTATTGGCATGATCAAGTTACACTACTCGCAAAATGGACTAAAATTCTGCACAAAAACGACGTGTGCAGGGTTTTGCCGAAACAATTTCCCAATTTCAAATCGCCATAACTTTCTTGTTTTTAAGAGTTGGAAGCTCAAATTTTTACCATACGATCATTATAACAACCCACCCACTAATTCTCTTAAATCTCAGTTTCCGGACAACACTCATCTCGCTAATTTAGGCCTAAACTTTCTGGTCTAATTAAGGGTTATAAAATCCTATCAAATCTTCAAACTTTCACCTCAAACATGCTTCCATATTATCTCAAACTACCCTAATACATCTATTAACTCACTAATCTTGCCAACAACATAAGAATCATAACTTCTAATTTATTTCATGGATTCTCAAACATAATCAACCTACATGCAAGTATATATAAGATTAAACAATACAAAAAGAATAGTTAGAAGCTTACAACGCGAAATCAAGAGAAGGAAAATCAATTCTATCAAACCCTTGAGGGATTGATGTTTGGCCGACCACAAGGAGGGACAAAGGAGACCCAAAAACTTTAATCTTCTACACCAAACTTGTTTAAAAACACTAATAATCAACCCCTTGTTACTCCAATATGCGTTAATTTGATCAAAACCCTAAAACCCCAAAATCTTTAAAATAAAAAACTTGAGAAAAACCAATTGCATGTGGGTTAATCTTCAAAGGGATGATGGGGATTAATGTAGGAGTGATGTAGGAATGATTTGGATGTGATGGAAGAAATTTTGGTGATGATCTTGATGGTGGTTGATGTTGTTCGACGAACACAGTGAGAGGAGGAAGAGGGGAGTCGAATTTTTTGTCTGTGTGTGTGTTGGATCCGGTTATAAAATAAAAGAATGGGCTTTTATAAAAAAAATTATCAAAGTATACTTGGGCTTGGGTTTATAAAGAAAAATATTAAGGAATGTTTGGTTTTTGGTTTTGTTGGAGGAAATACAAATATAAGGGTGTGTTTGGTTTAGGATTTAGTAGGAGTAAAATATAATAAGGAGGTGTTTGGTTTTTAGTTTTGATGGAGCCTAAAACAAATTAAAGGGGTGTTTGGTTTATATATATGTTATAAGGAAGGGTTTATCATTAACTACCATAGATAAAAATATATGTTTTATTTTTATTTTTCTAAAACATTTATACCACAATATTTGTTTTTAAAACACGAAGTTAAGATATTAAAAAAATTGTAAAAACACTATTTTGACGCGGTTTTGGCCAAACGCGGATAAAAGTCGAAAAGTATTAAAATGAAAAATAAATAAGCTCTCGAAGCTAAAATATGGAATTGTTGATTTCTCAAACGTTAAAATGAATAAATATCCAAAGTCTGATTCGAATTTGACTAGGAACGTGAAATTGCTGAATCGGGTAAAGGTAAAAAATAAAATTTTTACTTAACAGTAAAAATAAGAATAAATTATAATAAATTTATTTACCTGAAAATATGAATTCTCACAATCATCAGGCTCTCAGAAAAATCAGAAGTGATTTTGCCCCGATGAGATAAGAGATTAGAAGAAAGAATACCAGGATTGAAAACTTTGTCTTTATTTTCGGATGAAAATGGAAGCAAAGTCTCAATCACTTGACAAAGAGGATTACGGATAAATGAGATAGAAAATGTATCCCGAGATAGAAATCTCTTGGATTGGACTTTAAAGAATATCCCCGGATCAAAAATCTTGTTTCTAGTTACGGAAAGAAAAGAAACTTCAAGATCGGATCCGAGGGAATCATCAGAAGGAATGAAGTCTGAATCCAGCATAAGGGTGGGATGGTTGGGCAACACATTAGGCACATGAACACGAGGTTCTCCCAAAATATCTTCCATAACAACGCTAGTCAACTCACCCTGATCGGGCTCAATCTCAAAGAGAAACGAATCATACTCGGGAAGAGAGTTATCAGCATGAGTAGTGGTACTGCCACTACTCGTCTCTTTCGTATGATCGCTTAAAGTCTCAAATTCGGGTAAAGAATTATCCGAATAAGAGAGAGAAGTATCAGACTTCTCAAAGAAAGAGTCACTATCCTCAACGGGGATAGGAAATAGGGAAGGAGACTTGAGCACATAATCAGGAGTGGGGTTGTCATTCAAAAATTCGATCTTAGCAATAAGAAGATTGATATTCAATAATTTCTCACGAAGTATATCGTCCTTCACCTCCTCTAAGCTGACGAGCTCAGAATCGGGAAGTGATGCCTCAACGTAATCGATGTTCTCAAAAAAATCGTCATCACTCAAAGTACAATCATCGTTAAAATTAGAGAAAATCTCAAAGTGATCGTTTAAAACATCAAGAGGAGGAGAATTATCACAAAAAGGCACATTACACGTATCGTCGGAAATACCCTCGGACTTACTTGGGATTGGGACAAGGTCCTCAACACTAGACTTTATTACTTCGTCCGATTCTGTTTCCGGAATAGTGTCGAGATGCTCGTCCCTCGTACTTAGAGAGTTATCGGGTTCCTCGGTTGGTAAATCGAGTGTGATTGCATTAGACGAATTTTATAAATATTCCCTATATTGAATAGTGTACTCATCATCATCGTCGTAGAAGGCAGGACAATTCCAACTCGAAGGATTAATATATTCTGCCAGCTCCTCACTTATAATTTGCAAATCTTTAAGAAGTTTACGAAGCAATTCTTGTATATCCTCTTGTTGATGTTGTTTTTCTCTAAAAGCATGTTGAATTTCAAAAAATTTCTCCCAAGCTAGCGATAAAACCTTTGCCGTTTCTCTAAAAGATATACGATTAAACTTCTTTAAAAAGGTTTGTATAGATTTCATTAGGTTTTATCTGGCTTGCAAAATTTCCCTACTTGTTTCTTGAGGAGGTTGATGAATGACGGGAAACTGCGAGGGTTGGGTGCTCAAACCCGAAAGAATTAGAATTATAGCAATGATTAGGTTCATAGAAATTTTGGTTCAACGGTTGACACTGAAAATTCTCATGAGGACCCCCGCAGTTTTCACAACCAAGATATTGTTGTTGAAAATTAGGTGAAGTTTGTGGAAAATTATCATAGTCTTGATTGAAACACGGGTCCTGATTGTAGACAAACGGAACTTGAGGTGGACAATCATAACCATAATGAGCATCGTTTCCACATAACTCACAAGAATACGTCTCGTACTGGACTCGGAGAATAATGTGGAGGTTGGTTGAAGAAGTTCGGTGTTTCATTATAAGAATAAGGATTTGGGTCATAGACAAACTCATTTCCAGATCCTACATTGCTACAGCTCGGACAGTTTCCACCGTTAAACGGACCTCCACAATACAAGCAACTAGGATGGTTATACGAAGACATGTCGGAGAATTAAATGAATAAGAGGGTAAAGAAGACAAGAATTAAACGAATAAGAGGATAGGGAAGATTATTTATAGCAAAATACATAAGAAAGAAAAATATTTTTGGTAACCGATAATCGAACAATTGTACGGTAGATCTCTAGAAAACGCACAAAGAAGCGGAGGAGCGGGTAAGCGCGAAGCATTTTAAAAACCTTCTCTTTTTGGGTCAAATTTCGTAGGATCGACCCTCCTTATACCTCTCTTATAGTTTGTAATCTAAAGGTGAGCCGAAATCACAAGTGACACAACGGTTGATTTTGTTTGTTTTTCAATTTTTTTGGATTTTTGAGTTACGTGATAATAGAAAAAAAAAAGAAAATAAAAAAAGGGGGGGGGGGGGGGTATTTCACAATGAATGTGATAACTTCACGGGGAAGGGTTTCAAATACTAATCTTCAAACGTACACAATAATCGTTTCACAACCTCCCCGGCAACGGCGCCAAAAATTGATTACATCCCACTTCTTTAGTATATATAAATATATATAATATAAATATATAATAGGATAATATCAATAAAATAGAGAGCGTATGTATTCCGTGAGGCTTTTAGGAAGGAAAATTACTTTTGACCAAAGTAAAATCCAAAAAAAACCTTCCCGGGTCGTTTCCCGACGAGGTGCGAATTTGAAAATCGTGATTAAGTTCGTGATCGCGTGATTGAATATCACAAATTTGGATTTGGTTTTCTAATTCTACGGAATAAAAGCAAATTAACGGCAAGCTAAACTATGAAAGAAAGCAATTATGAATTTAAAAACACGAAAGACGATAACGGGGTCAAAACCCGTTCTTTAAAAACCTAAAATCTACAAATTTAACCCTAAAAATGTAAATTTAATTTTTAATAGTCCTAAATGATAAAAGAAAATTTTAGAAAAAAGAATTATAATTTTTTTTACTTTTTTTTTATTATGAATTAAAAACAGTTTTAATCTAAATTAAATATTAAAAATACTAAACTAATTATAAAAAATCTGAAAAAATTATGAAAAGTACTTCTAACAATTCTAAACCTGGGAAGAATAAAACGGAGTCAACAATTTTGAATTAGTGTTAATAAGCTAAAATGGGTTGCATGCTAAAAAGGGCTAAAAAAGGTTAAGTATTTAATGGTGTGAGGTTATAATCGAGAAAGACCCAAGGGCAGATGGTGAGTGCGTGGTGTGTTAAGGCTTGGTTGAGTTGGGTAGAGGTCACGGGTTCGAGCCTAGCTCACCCATGACTTCCCTAATTCCCAAGTTTTTATTTTTGCAAAACTTTTTAACACAACTTATTAATAAGCTCAAAACTAACAACTTTTGTAAAAGCAAATTTTTTTAATAAGCACCAATAAGCCAGTTATAAGCAAAATTAAGATGACAGATTAAACACTTAAACTTTTTTAGCTTTTACACAAAACAGTTTAAAAAACACTTTTTAACCTAGATTTTAATGGGCTTAATGAAAAAGCTATGGTCTAAAACTGAAAACTCAATAAGCCTAAACACCAATAAGCACATAGAAGCAAAGATCAGGCATTTTGAACAACAAATAAGCCAAGAAAAAGCAATAAGAAAAAGCTGATTTGCACAGACACACAAGACTTGGATTTTTTTAACTTTCTAAATTACTACTTTTAAGCTCAAATTAAGGTGTGAAGACAGATCCTTATGGACTTAAGACTATGAAACAGATTAAAATTAGACCTCAAAGAACATATAACAACTTTCAAAAAGCATTTTGAAATTCAGGGTAAGCCAGAAAAGCCAAATGAAAAAGCTGTTTTGACTGAAAAGACACTTAACAAAGTTTTGACAGATTTTGACAAAAACCAAACCAACTAATGCAGACTTAAAGACTTTGTTTCTAACTTGTTTTAACACTTCTCTAAACACAAAAACATGATAAAAACTTAACCTACAAAGATCTAATCCTATGAACTGGTTAAACTTGTTAAATCACCACAGTTTCAAACTTTTTAAAACCTTAAAATCAATTTCTAACACTTAACAACTTATGAAAACTGACTTTTATTATCAATTTAGGTTAAACTAAGATGACCAATAGGCCAACTATTTTGACAATTTTGACCCATGAACACAGTTAAACCAAACACCCCTTTAAACAATGATTTCAACATTTTTAAACTGATTAATAGATTTTAAGCTAAGGTTTCTTAAAGACCAGATGTTTAATAAGTTATATAAGCAATAATAAGCAAGTTTCAATAAGAAATAAGCACTGAATATAAGCAAAACAGAATAAGCAATGTTAAGCTATAAAAACCAAGATTTTATGAAAACTAAACCAAATGAGCTACAAACTACAAGACAAGCATAATAAGCAATTAACATGATAAATAAGCATAAATAAGCATAAATAAGCAAGAATAAGCCAAAAATAAGTAGTACAATTGTAGGTTACCTTTAATATCACTTTCACTTCATTATGATGAACAAGAAAATAAGATGAGAAGAATTGGAAGAATTTAGAGAGAAGTTAGAGAGAGAAAGATAGAGAGGAAATGAGAGTTGGATGATTACTTGCAAAATTACAATATGAGAATCAACAAGCATCAACACCCTCTCCATACTTGGAGAGGGGTATTTATACTTAATACCAAGAGGCTTTCATGCCTTGGGTTTTTTACGGGTGGGGGGGGTGGGGGCGTCCAGGCTCGGGATTACTTGGGCTTTTGACCGATACACGTGACCGGTTAGATTACATTTAAGAGCCCGTTTACCCGATGTAGCCTATTACAACGTATATTTAATTTTGACGAGATCATAATATATTTATGAAAGACTTCCATAGTTTTCGAATCATATATTTTAAGGCTAACAATCTCCCCCGAAGTGAGTTCATTGTGACACTCCTTCGTGAGATCAATGAGATTGCTGTTGTCGTTGAGCTCTTGTGATCTTTGTCTCTGTCTACGTTGTAGGCTTGTTCCTTCATGCTTTGTGATCTTTGATCTTTAGCCTTTGTCATTGTCTTTTGACTTTGTCTTTTTCGTCCGAGATCTTTAAATCTTTATCCTTTTGTCTTGATCGTCTTTGCCACCTTGCGATCTTGTGTCTTGACCAACATGCTCATACTTTGCATCATCTTGAAAGCTTGCTAACAATCTCCCTTGATAGACTTGATATCTTTGAAGGAAGATCTTGTATATCAGAGTTTGTGCGGAAGTCTTTGTCTTTAATTCTTGAGCTTTCATGATCTTAAAATCTGATGCTTATCGTTATGTCTTTGAAGTTTAAGCATGAGCATGTGGTAATGAATTCGACTCCAGCTGAAATGAGGCATCACCATCTCCATCTTTATGTATCCTGAAATAAAACAGTTAGCAATAAAGCGGGTGGACGAATATGGCTTTGTCATTCGTCCGGATTTGGTTAGATTAACCTCCGGTTCCGTAGGACCGTTTTACAGTATAAATACTGTACCTGTGATTAGGTAGATTCAAAGAATCTCCTTGACAGGGTTTCCAGCTCAAAGCGTAGGATCTTCTAACACATATGTATTAGATTTACCATGCTTGCTTGTTCTCATTACCGGAACGTCTCAAAGCAGACAACACGGTAAGAGTGAATCAGATAGTTACTATCTTTCTGATTAAGCCATCAATTCATTTCCTGGAACAAGTTTGATTCACATTGAATTGCACCATCGTTTCTTTCCAGTTGACACAAGTTTGATTCATATAGAATCTCGCAAGTCACCTACCGCAGTGCTGTTTGATGATGACACTGGAAGGATTTCCATTCGTCATTGTGAATACTAAAGAGTATCACTCTGAATGTTCTGGCAGAATCACAAGGATAATGCGTAGGACTCTTGTTAACAGCTTGTGAACTTAATGATGTTCAACAAGTGTTTGTCATGAAATGGGTGGGGGTGGGCCTAGTGAGATTTATTTATGGATCTTTGGCTCTAGACTCGATAAGTGCGTTTTGGTTTTAGTGATCGGATGCTGGAGCTGACTGCCACCTTTTCAATATTAACTAATCGGTGTGAGGGAAAGTCTATAGAAGTCGTGTGTATCTCCGTGACAGTGAGACAAGTTTCTTTTGAGAGAAACCTGAATGGCTGGGAAAGGGTTGTGCATTGCATTCATGGGTCCATGATTGTCGTCTTCAATGTCAGCAATCAACATTCTTGATTCTGACAGCATAGGTATCGACCGGTTTCTGCTAAGTTGTGGTGGAGGGCTTCCATTTTTAACCCTTTATCCATACATTTCTTTTTAATTCTTCAACCCCTTCAATGCTTACCAAGACGTCATTACTAACACTTTGTTGTGATTGTTCCAGTGTTAGCTCAATCTTAGTCGGCATTCTTCCCTTATACACATTCATCTCCAATCATACCTAAGGACTGCTATTTTTAATATGGGTGTCCTTAAGTAGATTCCCTCCGGTCTGGTTGGATCATAGGACAATAACCTAACCTTACACCTTATGACTTTTAGATTCGTCGTGAAAATAGATGTTGTAGGGTATGAGATCGTAACCATAAAACCCATTTCCCGAATAGCACTTTGAGTCCTTTTAGATACATTTTAATTACATTTCTCCCACTTATTTTAATTTCTACAGTACTTAGATTTTGAAATACTGTGTGATTAAAATTTATCTTGAAAAAGCCATGGGGAAAATGTTTAAGCTTAGCATGAATTATTTAGAACTGTGTCATCTTGCTCCCCCTCAATTTTACATATGTTTGACACCAATAAAAATGATACCAAGTTGTAAAATCGATATAAAATTGAGGTGAACACTGGTTCACTTATAACTGGCATTCTATTGGAATTGTTCAATTATTATCTTGTTGTTATTAAGAGACTTTTTGGGAATGGTTTGAATACATAAGAATGGTCATGAGATGTGAACTAGTGCATGACAAGAAACCGGATCTTTCTTTCCTATGTATATTTAGGGCTCTCTGCTACCCAACAAATGACAGCGAAGATTTTGGAAAATTGAAAGCTAAAGCAGACATTGGGTTCTTTGTTGGTTACACACCAAACAGGAAGGGTTACAAAATCTACAACAAACGGACCCGACAAATCATGGAAACTATTCACGTCACATTCGATGAGCTGACTGAGCAAATGGCTCCTGTACACTCCAGTCTAGGACCCGCTCATAACCTTTTGACGCGTGGACCTATCAGTTCTGGGCTCGTACCCAATCCTCCTCCTGCTGCTCCTTATGTACCTCCTACCAATAAGGAATTGGAGATTTTGTTCCAGCCTATGTTTGATGAATATTTTGAGACCTCCACGGTTGATCGTATGGTACCCTCTGCTCCTGCACCTCAAGCTCCAGTCAACCCTACCGGTCCATCAGTATCCATCCCCATTGATCAAGAGGCACTATCGGAAAGTCATTCACCATCATCTTTGGATCATCAATCCTCTTCAGTACATCAAGGTGTTGCAGCTGAGCATTCGTTTAAAGTAAATCCTTTTGCTGCGACTAATCCCGAACCATTTGTTAATGTGTTTGCCCCAGATCAGAACTCTGAAGCATCATCTTCTGGGGTAATCGCGATAACTGAATCCAACCCAACTACTCAGCCTCATGAACATCTCTGAAAATGGACCGCCTCTTATCCTATTGATAATATTATTGGGAACCCTTCTCGACCGGTATCCACTCGGAAGCAGCTTGCTACAGATGCTTTGTGGTGCCTCTACAATTCAGTACTGTCCAAAGTCGAACCGAAAAACTTCAAATCTGATGTTACTGAAGACTGCTGGTTTCTAGCCATGAAAGATGAAATCCATGAATTTGATCGACTGGACGTATGGGAATTAGTGCCACCTCCAGACTGTGCAATGATTATTGCTCTCAAGTGGATTTATAAGGTGAAACTTGACGAGTATGGTGACGTGTTGAAAAACAAGGCATGTCTTGTAGCAAAAGGATATCGTCAAGAAGAAGGTCTTGATTTTGAAGAATCCTTCGCCCCGGTCGCCAGACTTGAAGCTATCAGAATATTTATGGCCAATGCTGCCAGCAAAAACATGACAGTTTATCAAATGGACGTGAAAACAACATTCTTAAATGGCGAGCTTAGAGAAGTAGTCTATGTTAGCCAACCTGAAGGCTTCGTTGACCCTGATCGTCCACATCATGTCTACCGTCTGAAGAAAGCTCTTTACGGGTTAAAGCAGGCACCCCGGGCGTGGTATGACACTTTGTCGAAGTTTCTTCTGGCACAAGGATTCTCCAAGGGTGTGGTCGATCCAACCTTGTTCATTCGGAAAATAGGCAAACACACTCTTCATGTTCAAATATATGTTGATGATATAATATTTGCCTCGACCGATCCCACAGACTGTGACCGTTTTTCTACTGAAATGAGCTCTAAATTTCAAATGTCGATGATGGGTCAAATATCCTTTTTCTTAGGCTTACAAATTTCTCAGAATCCTAGAGGCATTTTTATAAATCAATCTAAATATGCTAATGAGATTTTAAAGAAATTTGATCTTCATAAAAGTGACCCTGTTGACACTCCCATGGTGGAGCGAACAAAACTGGATGAGGACCTCTCAGGGATCCCTGTTGACCAGACTCAATATCGCAGTATGATTGGATCCCTGATGTATCTCACAGCCAGTCGACCTGACCTTGTCTTTGCGGTGTGCATGTGTGCTAGATATCAATCTAAGCCCACTAAAAAGCACCTTGAAGCAGTTAAACGGGTCTTTCAGTATCTTCAAGGAACCATAAATATAGGTCTTTGGTATCTGAAAGACACCGCCATGGCACTAACAGCATACGCAGACGCAGATCATGCAGGTTGTCAAGACACTCGAAGAAGCACATCTGGCAGTGCTCAGTTCCTTGGTGATAAGTTAGTAAGCTGGTCATCAAAGAAGCAAACTAGCACGTCCATCTCGTCTACAGAGGCTGAATACATCGCGATGTCTGGATGTTGTGCCCAAATCCTATGGATGAGGTCTCAATTATCGGATTATGGCTTTGCATACAATCACATCCCTCTGTATTGTGACAACAAGAGTGCCATAGCTCTCTGCTGCAACAACGTCCAGCACTCCAGGTCTAAACACATCGACATCCGACATCATTTCATCAGAGAACAAGTGGAAAAGGGAGTGGTTGAGTTGTATTTCATGAGGACAGAGTATCAACTGGCAGATATATTCACTAAGGCACTGCCCAGAGAACGATTCGAATTCATTCTCCCGCGGCTTGGCATGAAGAGTATGAAGCCAGAGACACTCAAATGTCTTTAGGAGGGTATTTAGGATGAGTAACAGTTTAGATTCATTGTATCCTATGTAAATATGTACATATTCATCTCAAAAAGAAATCTACAAAAATATAAAACAAAAAAAAAATCTGAATTTGAAAATTCCTATATTGTGTTTTGCTTGTCAAGTCTTAAGCTGATCGATAACTTTTACTGACTAGAAATGTCATTCAATAATGACACGGGCCTTTAATTGATAGCTCGAACGGGAAGTTCAAACTTCTCAAACTCAGGTCTATATGGGCGGGCTGTGTTTTCAATACTGCACCCGCCTTTTCATTAATTAAGGATAGCAAGGCCTCCAATAAGACGTTGTGCCACAGTATTCGGGTGAGTAAGTGTCTCACAGACTTCGGTTGACTTGATAGCCAGGCACCTCGTGCTTATGCACGGGGGAGGGCTTGAGTGCGGGTGTAATTTGTGATGGCTGGCGGTGGAAACTATTGTTTGGGGGCTGTCGTGGTTGATTTAAAAAATTATTTGTGTTAGCCATGGTGGTAAAAAGTTATCTTTATAATGGATTAGTGTTTTAAGGAATTTCACAAAAAAGATTTAAAAGCAAATTCAATCACTCAATCTATGACTACAACTCTTTAAATAGAAAACGGGTCGTTATTTGAGGGGGAGAACGTGTCATCAAATAATCTTTTAAAACAGTCTTTCAAAATAAGTCAAGGTATACACGGATAAAGTTTTTGATAATGACGGATCACATTTTTCAGGGGAGTTAATTTATATTAACTACAAGGGCTTTAGATGTCATTCATTTCAAACTTTAGGGACTTATTTGCAATTTAAGACTTAGTGAATTCAGGCTTTAAACTACATACGACTAATATTGCCAACACATCATAGTTTGTAAAAAGACTTAGGAATGTTTGGAAATTCTTTCATAGTTTTAAAAGTCTTGAAATTGATTCTCACGGAATAGATTTAAGCTTATTAATTCTTCGAACACGATCTCAAGTATGGGTGCGTACAAGGTTTTGCTGATTCCGAGGTATCGAAACCAGCAAGGGGGAAGGAGTAGTTACACTGAAAGGTACAACAAGTACACGTGATAGAGTCCATAGCCTTCTTTAATTTTAGGCCATTCCGGGAAGACAAATGTCATAACCGCAGAGAAAATCAGTGTCTTAACTTGTTACTTTTGGGTGCACTATTTCTTCCACAAGGTACAACAAGTACACGTGATAGAGTCCATAGCCTTCTTTAATTTTAGGCCATTCCGGGAAGACAAATGTCATAACCGCAGAGAAAATCAGTGTCTTAACTTGTTACTTTTGGGTGCACTATTTCTTCCACATGGGGGAAGAGATATCATGTTATTTTTAGTATGCATCATTTGAGATACCAAGGGGAAAGTGTTGTTAGAAGATTTATTCTAGCGTGAGAAGATTGTTTCTGATTCAATTAATGTTTCCTCGACTGGTCAACCACTATGCTTATTCTTAAAAAGGAGTAGAAATATTTGATAAAAGAGGTACACATAGGTATGATGATACCTTTAGATAGTCATTATCCTGCAGGAAGAAATGTTTATATCCGAGACTTAGTTGACTTAGGTATTATCATTTCTGCTATTTAGGGGGAATAATTGTGACATCCGAGACTTAGCTAACCTTGGTGTTTCAATTTATATCATCAATATCTTGTAAGGAGAAATACGCTCATCAGGGACTTAATTGACTTTGATGTTATGGTTTCGAATTATTTGTGTACTTCGAATATTTGGGCTTTATACATCAAGTCTTCTTAATGCGGCTTGCAAGAAATATTTGAATCTACTCAAGAAAGGATTGCTGGTTCGGGGGAAGCTAAGACAACTTCCATCTAGAGAGTATCGAGACGGACTACAGATTGCTAACATGGACTAAATGAGTGTGCCACTTTCGGTTTGAACATTTCAGGTCCTGTCTCATATTACCATATCTTGAACCATCAATAAGTAGTGTGGTAATCAGTGTTATGTGTCAATTTATGAATTTTTCATGAGTTTCTCGTTAAACTCTAAATCATTTATAAACTCATCATAACTGACACTAACAGAATCCCTCATTAATTGAGGGGGAGCATATATATGTTCCAATATCGGCTTGTATTTAATCGGACCACATTTTTTCCTAAATTTTCTAACATATTTAAATCAATTGAGATCCTAAATCTCAAAGGGTTTGAAATTTTTGATCAGGGGAGAGAATGTGATTTAAATATTAAATCTGATAAAAATGTGATCTATTAAGACTCAAGCAGGTACTCCTCCCTCCATGTGCCAAACAATTTCGATTACCGACGCACTTGTTGAGGGGGAGCGTTTCTAAATAATCAAAACAAACAAGGTACAATGGCTTTGATATTTATATCACAAGTACCTTGATTGATTTTTCAACTGGTTTTATGGCAAAGTGAACTGTACCAAAAGACCGACCCTGTACTCACTTTATCGGAGTTATAAGGATGGTAAGGTTAGGTACATGTTCCCATGATCCCGCCAGAGCCGGAGGGATCTACCCAGGGACAATCCACTAGTTAGTGTAGAAGTCCTTAGGTATGATTATAAAAGGAGTAATGTGAGAATAAGGGAATAGTGCGGACTGAGATGGAGCTAGTACTGGAACACACCCAACAAGGTACTAGTAATGAAGTCTCGGTAAGCACTGAAGGGGTTGAAGAATGAAAAAGAAATGTTAAGATAAAGGGGATAAAGAAAGCAGCCCTCCTTAAACATTGGCAGGAAACCACGGTTACTACATATGCTGTCAGAATCACATGGTTGATTGCTGACATTGAAGACAAGTATCATGGACCCAGTGATACCCTGCACAACCCTACCTAGCCACTCAAGATCCCTCAAAGGATTCTTGTTTCATTTCTCACGGAGATCAATACATTTCTATCGTCTCTCTCACTCCGAGTTAGATGATATTAAAAAGGTGGCAGTCTGCTCCAGCCTCCGACTACTAAAACCAAAAGTGCACTATAGAGTCTAGAGCCATGAGATCATCCATAAATCTCGCTAGGAAACTTATACAAATTATGATTGCTTATCACACACTGTGATAACAAGTAAGATCTTAAGAGTCCTACGCATTATCCTCGTGGTATTGCCAGAACATCCCAATGATACGAAAGTACTCACAATGAAGATGGAAATCCTTCTAGAGCCAACATCTAACAAGCTCTTGGTAGGTGACATGTGAGATCCACTATGGATTAAACTTGTAACAAATGGAAAGCAACGATGGTATGATTCTTTATGAATCAAACTTGTTCCAGGCAGTGAATTGACGAATAGTTTTTGAAAAACCTTTCGATGTGCTCAACAACTGATTTTCGAGCACATTGACTGTGTATATCTTTCAAAACAAATGTTTTTCTGATGAAATTTGATTCTGTGCTATAAAACACTCTTGATGTGTCACAAAAATACTTTCTCAAGTGATACGTCAATTGATTTTCAAATCAATTTCTCTCATCAATCGGTAAGACAGTAACTAACCGATTCACTCTTATCGTGTTGTCTGCTTTGAGACGTTCCGATAAAGAGAACAGGCAAGTATGGTGATTCTGATGGTGGTACATTAGATGATCCGATACTTATACTGGAAATCCTGTCAAGGAGATTCTTCTTAAGAGGAATCTACCTGATCACAGGTCGGTCCTCACGGATCTAGAGGTTAATCCAACATGACTCAAGCGAATGACAAAGCCATATTCGTCCACATGCTTTATTGCTAACTGTTTTATTATAGGTTCACGTAAAGATGGAGATGGAGATACCTCGTTCCAGCAGAGTCAAGTTCATTGCCACATGCTCATACTCAAGACTCAATGACCTTACAACATCAAGAGAGAATGACTTAAAGCTTCCGCAACTCTGATATCAACTTCTTCGTCCTCATGTTCAAGTTTTACAGATAAACATATCATAGACAACCGAAATACAGTCACTTTTTCAATATTTCAAACGTCTAGCATGTCTCCCCTACCCCCTACCTCCCTCATTCCCCTCACCCCTATCATCAAATTTCAAACCAAATTCATCATCAACCCAATCCCTCACCTCACCAACCTCCTCACCCTTCCCACTCATTCAACCCTACCCCTAACACACACATACCCATATCACCATCTTTTTTTTTTTTTTTTTTTTTTTTTTATACCCCCCCCCCCCCCCCCCCCCCCCCCCCCCCTTCCCCCACTTTTTTTTTGTGGGGGGGGGGGGGGGGGGGGGGGGGGGGGGGGGGGGGGGGGGGGGGGGGGGGGGGGGGGGGGGGGGGGGGTGGGGGGGGGGGGGGGGGGGGGGGGGGGGGGGTGTGTGGTTTGTGTGTGTGTGTGGGGGGGGGGGGGGGGGGGGGGGGGGGGGGGGGGGGGGGGGGGGGGTATGAAGAATCAGAGATTACGAGCTAAAGTCTAATGTCCAAGACACATAATGCTAGGATTTGAATTGTATTTTCTAGGGTGACCTCCCTTAGGGGGAGATTGTTAGGATCATGAAAAAGACTCGGTCACCCCGTGTTATGTCTAGTATAGGTTAGCTCGTAGTCTTAATATTAATCGTTTAGTTACCGTATGAGTTATGGCATTAGGCCAGGTCTTTACCCACATGTTAGCCCACTCCATAGCCCACTTAGGGCACATAAACTCTTGTATTTAAACCCTCTCTCAGCCATCGAGAGGGGTTGGATGTTCATTGTATAACAAACATACACTAAGTGATTTTCTCTCACTAGAACTTCCCATTTTCTCTCTCTAGAAATCGTCCTACACACCAATCCTTAATTGTGTTATGATTTCCAATATACTACAAAGTTGAACACCTTTCTCAGCTTGTTTACACAGCAACATCTTTTGCTTGTGATACGTGGAGTCTTTAACCCGTTTTGGCTTCCTGCATTCCTTAGCAAAATGACCAAATTCCTTACAGTTGAAACACTTCCCTCTGATTCCCAAACTGTCCAGTCTGGTTGTCATTCTTGTACCTTAGAGTAGTATCCACATTCTTGTTTCTGGTGTTTGAGGAAGTTCTGAGGTTGTTGTTGGTAGGTTTGTAGAGTTTCTTGAAGTACTTTGCAATGAGAGCCAAATTCTTCTGCATATCTTTGTCCTTCTGAGCTTGTTCAGGATCACTGTCTTCTTCAGAAGCTGACTCAGATGGAGGTGTGATTGGTTTGGCTATCTCTTTGCCTTTGTATCTTGTAGCTGCATGAGATCTGGTTGGAAGTGAAGCTTTGGATGTTGGTGCATATGATTTGTGATGTTTTGGTGTTTGATAATAAGGATCTTGCATTGTTTGAGCAGTAGCAACAAGTGCTAATGGGTTAGCATTCTTGGCCATTCTTTCAGCACGGAGTTCATTAACTTCCTTTTGGTATTGTTTCAGAATGTCAAAGAGCTTATGATATGAAACTTCATCCAACTTGTGTTGTTGCTTCACAATCGTGACAAATCTTGACCATTCTGGTTGAAGTTGTTGAAGAAATTGAACATTGACTTGCATCGTTGCAACTGTCAAATTGTTTCTGATCATTTCATTCATCATCTTGTAGAATCTTGTGTAGTAAGACTCAATTGTCTCTCCATCGTGAGAGGTGAATTGACCAAACTCCCAAAATAAGTTTGTCTTGACATCTTGAATATTGAGTGATTCACCTTGTTGTAACCTCTCGATGGCTTCCCACATTTCTTGAGCTGTCTGACATGCATCAACAGTTGAGTAGATTTCATCTCCAATTCCAGTCAATATCAAATGAATCGCTTCTTTTTCAGATTCATAATGAGCTTTGTTCTCAGGAGTCATATTCAGAACTGTCTCGACTGATGTTTTTGCAGGAATTTCCGGAGAATCCTCTGTTGCCGGAACAGCTGGTGTTGTGACCATTGTTGGAGTGTAGGGACCTGTGAGAATGCATTTCCGTAAGGCATCACCATTTGGTCTTGTATCAATGTATCGTAAGAACCGTGATCGCCATTGTGCATATCGTCCTGTTGCAAGCATTGGTGGACGATCCCTTGAACCTGCTGCCATTATGTTGTTGTGCATTTGACTGTCAGTTGTGGAAGTTGCAATTGGAGTTGTCATGATGAATGATTGAAGAATTATGAAGTGAGAAGGATTGGTAGGATCTTAAGCAGGTAAAGTGATTGTTGTTGTGGAGTGAGTACAATTGATGTTCACGGGATTTTACAAATCTTGGATTTAAACCGAGAAAAGAATCGTATCTTTCGCGGGATTTTACAAAATCAAGAAAAAACCGTAAAACAAAAATGACAAGATCGGTCCTTATGCAAATCACCTAGTTCGGTTCATGCTTGTTCGGTTTGCTGGTTCGGTTGTCTAGTTCGATTGGTTAGTTCGATTCAACAAAGACACCTAGTTCGGTCCAAACTTACACCACTCGTTCGGTCCCTGAAGGATGAGACTCGATCGGTCCTCAAAGAAAATCACTCGATCGGTCCTCAAAGGAAAATCACTCGATCGGTCCTCAAAGGAAAATTACTTGATCGGTCCTCAAAGAAAATCACTCGATCGGTCCTCAAAGAAAAGCACTCGATCGGTCCTCAAAGAAAATCACTCGATCGGTCCTCAAAGGAAAATCACTCGATCGGTCCTCAAAGGAAAATTACTCGATCGGTCCTCAAAGGAAAATCACTCGATCGGTCCTCAAAGGAAAATTACTCGATCGGTCCTCAAAGGAAAATTACTCGTTCGGTCCAAACAGAAATACACTCGTTCGGTCCAAATAGAAATAAACTCTTTCGGTCCAAATAGAAATAAACTCGTTCGGTCCTTGAAGGAGTAAACTCGTTCGGTCCTTGAAGTAGTAAACTCGTTCGGTCCTTGAAGGAGTAAACTCGTTCGGTCTCAAACAAGTACGTTGCTCGATTCTTTGCTTCTTTCCGTCCTTGCGTTTTGCACAGCAACCAAAAGAACCACAAATAGACGCTTTTGAAACCAAGTAACTACAAGCACTAAACCACGACGAAACCACACCGAAATACCCACAACGAAATCAAAAGAAAACTAAACCCACCCGTGGCGAATGATACCAAATGTCGGAACCCAATATCACTTTCACTTCATTATGATGAACAAGAAAAATAAGATGAGATAAAATGGAAGAATTTTAGAGAGAAGTTAGAGAGAGAAATGTAGAGAGAAAAAAAGAGTTGGTTGAATTCAAGCAAATGTGAAAAATAACAAATGAGAA